>CM061921.1:5102400-5351082 GCA_031002005.1 Vandiemenella viatica | reverse complement strand
TCACTTTGGCCTTACCGATCGTGGAGGGTGAGCGGTATCGCCCTGGCTTCGTATTCGGCAGGTCGCGGGTGCAAATCCCCGCACAGCCATCCAGATTTCGGTTTTCCATGTTTTCCCGAAATCACTCGAGGCGAATGCCGGGATGGTTCCTTCAAAACTCATGACCAAATTTCCTCGCATTCCATGCAACCCCCACCCCGTCCTTTCCCGCCTCTAATGACCTCGACGTCGACGAGGCGTAAGGCCGTACGTAAATAAATTAATATAGTGTTGGTTTCAGTTTTAATTCCTCTGGCGCATTTAAGCTCATTTAAAAGATTTGACAATGTGAATGACATTTCCGTCCGGGAAAGATGTCAGAAAAGATTATCAGAGAACACTATTCAACGTTTAACACCTTAAATAACCCTTTTATGAATGATAAAAGTATAATCAAGAAAACAGCGCAATTAAATGCTGATATTGACGAACTTCCCAAAGGTTTAACATCATTGAAGTACAGCCTATTTAATAGTTAGATACTTGCTGTAGTAAGACATCTTCTAGACGCTACAGGAAGGTAGAAGTTAATTCATTAATTAGCATCAGACCTGAGGAAAAACAGATAGCTGTGCATCCCACACGCTTATTATTCACAGGCCCTTTAAACCAAAGGCCAAGCGTGGGCAGAGGTATTTAACAGCTTTTTATTGGAATTCCTGAAATTAAAATATGACTCTCTCTCCAAATTAGTTTTACTAGGTAAAAAATTGGTAGCAGAGAGCTTCGAGGCAAAATTTTGCGAGAAAATAATTCCATGTTATGTACGAAAATCGTTACTGTAAATGATGAAGCAATTTAAAATTAAAATTCGTAAAGGGCAACAGTAGTAGGGTGGGGATATGGGTGTAGGAAAATTGCCACTGGAGTATGTGCTCCATTTCCATAAAATAAAATTAAAAAAATGTGACTATAGATGTGCTTCTGTATGTCGTACACGTCACCCTTTGAAAAGCATGAAATTACGCATCTATTTCATGTATATAAAACTGCAACTCATTTCATTAAATCAGAAAAGAGGAATGATATATTAACATAATAACTAAAATTAACACGGTAAAATCGTCAGACCTAAACCGATATCTCTCATAATGTACTGTTCAAGCAGAATTTTGCAATATTAACAGTTTATTGAGATTCTTTAGAACTTCAATACTTTTTTAATTCACTTGAGACAATTCTCTTACATTTATGAGGAACTAAAACAAATCATTCTTTGTGGAGGCTTCAATGTATATTTTTATCGCATTAAGCTTTTGTCTACTGGGAAGTTCACCACTACCTTACAGAATGGTGGAAATGAATTTAATCATAACATTTTATAGGAGAAACATCACACAACTGTACTACAAAATTATCTGTCAGACAATAATTCTCAGATATTTTCACTGGATGAATCTAGTTAAAATGAAAAATCTGAGGTAAGATAGGTTTTTAGGTAATGAGTGAATAAAAATGTAAAACTGTTTGAGATACTATCAAAGGAAAAATCGGTATCTGAGATTGTGTAGTAAAACTCGCAACATTATTAATGGTACTGAATTCGTACTTTCTGCTTTCAGCTGTTTCTTTTACTGTTGGGCAATATGTACGAAACTCCGTGACGATCAAGATACGTTAATATTACATACTGTAGGTCATATTTGTCTTTATATGATAGTAACCGAAAAGATTGTTAAATAAGGTTATACTCAATGAGTTGCTAAAACTGTAAACAAAGAAATCTTGTAACATAGACTTATAACTTAAAAACTCAACATATCGATCATGATAACTTCTATCAGCTTTTTGAAATGCTTGGTAAAGCCCTGCAACACATTTTTACACAAGGTGTCTCAAACGGGTGAGCCATTTTTCTCTTATAAATGCTTTATTGTGAGCAATAAATAGAAAATAAATTCCTTAGGGATCAATGTAAAAAAGCTTTTAACTGTACCAGTGGAACTATTATTCTGAGTACACTATTGAGTTTATTGTAGAAAACTTACTAGTAACACACTGCTTATTCATTTTAATAAATCGTAAAATTACTGTATGATAGTGTCTAAGAGCGAAAAATTACGCAAGGTACAGGATGCTTGAAAAAGGATTTTACTAATTTGAAAGAATATAGAAATTTACTGTGATAGCTTACGGAATCGCTTAAACTTCTATTTTGTACCAAAACATCTCATAGTTTATTCGCGTATATGTAGTCACCAGCATCATGCGCTCTTCAAACGACCACTTTCAATGGTGTGAAACAAACTTGCTGTGTGTTTCAGTTTCACAGAACGAACTATGGAATTGTTTTATGGGGTTTCACAAAGGATCCAATTCCGCTTTTGCCCGCGAAACTCCTAAACCGAATTTATTCTTCTGTTGCAGAAGTGACGCCCGATACGCTGAATGGAATTTGGCAACGAAATCATTGTCTGTAGGACGTCTACAGAGTTTCCATAGACAGTCAAAGCGAAATGATTCTTTGATATAAACCTTGATGTGATTTGCTACAAAGTGACTCTTTAACCGTTTACATACAATATTTGAATAAGTTTCTAGACGTTCTATAAGTGTAAAGTGCTTCATATATTGGCAGTAAGTAGTTGAACGAAAGTTAATAAAGCATAAAATAATTGTTTGAAAAACATAAAAACCGCCTTCAAAAAAGGACACTAAAAATTTTTAAAAAACTTTATACCTTGCTTAGAAGAAAGTAAATCTAAATGGACAATATTTTACATTAATGTTATTGAAATTTTTACATTAATTAGTTATTTATGGAGTCGGTGCCAGATGTCAGATCGCGCAGATTAAAATACTGAACAAAAATTCCAAAATATTTTACAGCATGTCGTGAAGAAGATAGTTTTATTGCGGGAGACAGCTTAGGGAAACAAATTAACGGTATGTTATCTGTGGCTCGACCTCGTTGGTCATCCAGGCATATCTCTGGCGGTAAAGTGTCAGTTGGTAGGTTGCATCATGCAGTAAACACTTTATAGTTAGTATAATATCGGTGTATCATCTATATGTTTCAGTTTTGTTGAAAAATGTTTCTAGAATTATTTGTGGGTAAGTAGTAACATGATTTTTTATGTTTTATTGTTACTTATTATTGTTTTTATTTTTTTGTTTTTCTTGTTTTGACTGGCACCGACTCCAAAAATAACTAATTAATGTAAAAATTTCAATAACATTAATGTAAAATATTGTCCATTCAGATTTACTTTGTTCTAAACAAGGTATAAAGTTATTTTAAAATTTTAGTGTCCTTTTTTGAAGGCGGTTTTTATGTTTTTCAAACAATTATTTTATTTTTAAATTTTTAGTGGTATTATAGTTAATTTGTATTTAAATATGCAGCAGCAGTTCTCATTTCGCGAACTTCCTGGTGGCTCAGTGGTTAAAGCGAATGCTTTAAAAAAATCAAAAAAATCTGTCTTTACAACAACTTTCAGAATGGGGTGAATTGGATGCTGTGTTAAGGAATGTCAGTTTACATTTTGGTCCAGGCTGAGTTTCGATCTAATTATAACATCTGTTAAAGCTGCTGCCCGATAATCGAAACATGTTACATCTGGACATTAATACATACCACATACACAAATCTGTCTCTGGAATATATTTGTTCGTTCCGGCATCACACAGAAAATGTAGATATTTAATTGGTTTTCACAACTTTAAAGCTCGGGGTCCAAATTGAAATCCGAAGTACATGTTGAGACATTAGGACACATACATTTTATAAATATTCTGCAATGACTTAAAAATAGCTTAATTGATTTTGACGGTACTTAAAACTGTGGATTTTGTAAAGAACATTGGAATTCATAAACGATGGGGGTAAAGGAGAAGTGGGATTGGGCTTTTGTATTCCAAATGTAGACTGTCTTTTCTGATTGATTTAAAGTATACGTTTGTAAATTTCTATTGATATCATATAAAAATTTTTGGTGTGTATAAAAAAATAATTAAGGGGTGTGGAGGTGAAGAGTAGTTTGGTTTTTGTTAAGGTAGTGTGGACAGCATTTTTCTCTTTGTTTTAAAGTATACATGTGCAAAGTTCTATCATAACCAGATAAAAACTGTAGCTTTGTGTAAAGAACATTTACAAATATTAAATGGGGTAAGGGAGTGAGTGGTTGGATTTTGTAAACATAATGTTTCTCTTTATTCTTAAGTATACATTTGCAGTGTTCCATCGAAATCTGATAAAAACGGTAGGTACCTATAAAGAACATTGGAAATTAGGAGGGATGGGGGTAGAAGGGAAGTAGGGTTGGGCTTCTGCAACCTAATTTAAACACAATTGTTATGTATTGTTTAAAGTATACGTGTGCAAATTTTCTTCAGAATCAGATAGAAACTGTACTTTGTGTAATTTAAAGGGGTGGAAAGGGGAAGATAGGTTTGGCTTCTCTAAATCAAATGCAGACAGTATTTTTCTGTTTGTTTTGAAGTAAATATGTGGATACTTCCTTCAAAATCAGAGAGAAACGGTAGCTTTATATAATCAACATTGACAGTAATTAAAGGGGTAGAAAGGGGAATCGGGTTTGTGTTTTTGTCAAAGTAATATGAGTAGTATGTTTCTTTTTCTATTTGCTTTAAAGTGTACACATGCGAAGTTCCACCGAAATCGGATTAAAATGTGGGTTTGTACAAACATTAAGGGATGTAAAAGGGGATCTAGGGTAGTTTTTTTAATATTAGGTCAGAAATCTTCTCCATAAAAAAATACATATATGTGCCAACTTTCATAAAGATCGGTCAAATGGTGTTAACTGTAGCTTTTCAAAAAGTCAAGGGGCGAAAATGGGGAAAGAGGTTCAGTTTTTGTAAACCAAAAGCTGACATTATTTTTCTCTTTGTTTTACAGTAAAAGTTTGCTAAGTTCTATCTAAACTGGATAAAAACTGTGGATTGTATAAAAATTAAACGGTTTAATGGGGAGTGGGGGTGGTTTTTTTTATTTTTTGGTCCGAAACCTTCCTCGTGAAAAAATACATATAAGCGCCAACTTTCAAAGTGGCGACTGTAGGTTTTTATAAAAAATAAAAACATTGACAAAAATTAACGGGTTGGTAGGAGGTTGAGCTTTGGCAGACCAAATGTTGAAAAGATTTTTTTGTTTGTTTGAAAGTTTACATTGGCAAAGATCAATCAAAATCAGATATGAAATACAGGTTTCTATAAAATTAAGGGGTGTAAAGAGGGAGAAGGGGTGGCTTTTTTATTTTTTGGTCAGAAACCGTCTCCTTGAAATATTACATGTATATGACAACTTTAATGGAGATCAGTTAAATGATGTCGACTATAGTTTTGTATAAAGAACATTGGCAAAAATTAAGGGGTGGATAGGGTGAGAGGGGTTCAGTTTTTTCAAACCAAATGTTGACAGCATTTTTCTCCCTATTTTTGACTATACATGTCCAAAGTTCCATTGAAATTGGATAAAAAAAAGTGGGTTTGTATAAAAATTAAGCGGGTAAAGGGAGAGAGGGGTGTTTTTTTTATTTTTTGGGGTCAGAAACCTTTTCCATGAAAGATTACATGTATATGCCAACTTTAATGGAGATCAGTTAAATGGTGTCAACTTTAGCTCTGTATAAAGAACATTGGTAAAAATTAACGGGTGGATAGGGGTTAGGTTATTTCAAACCAAAATTTGACAGTATTTGTCTGTTTATTTTTTACTAAACATTTCCAATGTTCCATCAAAATCGGATAGAAAGTGTGGGTTTGTATAAATGTTAAGGGATGTAAAGGGGTAGAAGAGGTGGTTTCTCAATTAAATACATAAGGGACCACTTTAGAGGTATACTCTATCCACTACAAAAATTTCATTTAAATCGGTTCAAAATTTTTGAAGATATCGCTGAACATACATCAAAAAAAAAAAAAAAAAAAAATCAGACGAATTGAGAACCTCCTCCTTTTTTGAAGTCGGTTAAAAATAGAAGCAGCACATTTGGAATATTCTCGGAAACCTGTTTCTGTGATATTTTGACTTGTCCTTATGAAAGCGTCACAGAACTGATTAGTAGACTGGGACCGAGCGGGGCGGTGTAACGGTTAGCGTTCTCACCTCGCATTCGGGAGGACGGCGGTTCGAATCCCCGTCCGGGCATCCAGATTTGGGTTTTCCATGGTTTCCCCAAATCACTCAAGGCAAATGCCGGGATGCTTCCTTCAAAAGGCCATGGCCGAATTCCTTCCCATTCCTTGCCCCCATCCTTTTGCCCCCCATCCTTTCCCGTCTCTAAAAGACCTCGATGTTAAAAAGAGACGTAAAGCAGTGACAAAAAAAAAAAAAAAAAAAAGTAGACTGGGCTGGGAGTCTCTGGTAAATAGACGACGCACGTTTCATTTAAACTTATTGGTAAAAATGTGTTCTACCACTTTCACCCTCGAGTGTAGTGAAATACTTCGTCCACCAACCTATTTGTGGCGGAATGACAGGAAATATAAGATTAGAGAAATAAGGTGCCACACTGATTCTTATATGAATTCTTTTTCCCCTCGTTCCATTCGGAATTGGAATGCATAACAAAGATATTAGCTTTGGTGCTGAGCACCCTCTGCCACCCACAATTTTGTGAATTGCAGAGTATATATGTAGATTTAGAATAGCGTGGTGGGTGAGCGGTAAAGCTCTGGTCTCACATTCTGGAGGACGCCGGTTCAAATCCCCGTCCTGGCATACAGGTTTGGGTTTTCTATTGTATCCCAGAATCAATGCGGGAAAATAATGGAATGGTTCCAGTAAAAGACCATGGCCGAATTCCTCCCCGTTCCTTGCCTCCCATCCGTTTTTGTCTCCAATAACCTCGACGTCGACGAAGAGTAAAACGCGAAGGAGAAAAAAAGAATAATAATACTTAGATTAGCTGATCAGGGAACTGTGACTGGTCGCTGTATTCAATTATCAACCAAATTTGTTTTTCATTCTACTAGTAGGGAAATGCTTCTCTAGTTTACGAGATATCTCTGTATCATAACTACCTGTGGAAGGCGCCATCCATAAATTACGTCACACGCTAAGGGGAAGGGAGGGGGTTAACAAGTGTGACAAGGGGGGGGGACGAGTAATAAGGTTTGTGACGTCACATACATCCGAATACTTATTTAAACAATAGTGTGGCATCTGTGGTCTATATCATACAAAGCCACTAACCAACACAATGATATAAGAGGCAACAAGAGGTTTTGCCCATCACGAAGATTCGTCCTCAAAGAATTCCAACTAGACGTGACAGGGAAGTTCTTTGTTTGATAAACGATGACGATGCTGTATGATTGGATGAATATGTTGACACGCCGAATGTTCCTAACATTATCCAAATCGATAACGAAATGACTGCTATGCCAGTCATAAAAAATATAAATGAATGGGTTCAAAGTTCATGGACACAAGGAGAATAAATTTTGTATCATTCATCTGATTTCTTATGTTTTGTCAGTTTCCTAAAATGATTGATTTAATTTTGATTTTATGAAAAAATATTTTAAATAGGAATATATAAATAATTTGTGAAGTGCTGTTTTAATTTAATAATTTTCAACTTAAAATTGCAAAATATGTGACGTCACACCAGGGGAGGGGGTCACCAGATGTGACCATCTGTGACAATGTGGGAGGGGCCTTAAAAATCATTAAATTCTTGTGACGTTATTTATGGATGGCCCCTAATGCACAAATTAGCATCATCAGAACACAATTCAAATGTTAGTTTTCATAATAATGGCGATATGTATGAAAGCCCGGAATCTGTATTGACGGTGGGTGATTTTACTGGCCCTCACCCTGTCTTCGCCTTGAGCAAAGCTTGCTTTGTGTGTGTGAGGAATGCAGGGAGCTCTCGGCGTTTCGTATTCCAGCAGGATGTCTCGGAGGAAAGGAGTTGGCAGTCGTATTTCCGACAATCTCTGGTTTAATACACCTTTTGTGAGACGATCAAATCACACTTAAGTTTTATGTTACGGCTTGTTTAGTACCACTTGTCTTTTATACCAGACAATCCTAAATACATTAGCCTCAACGTTGGCTTGTGTGGCCGTAGCAATGGGAATAAATATACGAATATTACAATCAAAATTTGACAGTTGTGTAAAAGGGAATAAACTTTTTTCTACTTCCAAACTGAACATCTTCCCACGAAGCATAAAATATGCCTCACAAAATCTTAACAGTTTTGAACATAAAAAAAAAAAAAATTGCCACCTTGGATTTTGTTGTAAGAACCGAACAGAAATTGAAAGATTGTTCATTTGATAGCGCTCTATAATTCCAAGTAAATTATTTACATAATTTTACAACCATACCAATAATTAAGTAAAAAAAGAATGGTGTAAATAAGATATTAATACACATGGTGAAATGGTTTCACCATTAGTATGAAATAAGTGCATAAATAAATTAGGTTGACTATCCAGTAAGAAACACCTTAATGTAATGATTATCTGTGAGATGAGCAAAAAAAAGTTTGTGTATTCGTTGTTATGGAAGAAATGTGTTAAGTCTGAAAACTAAAACTTGTTTAATGAAATGAGCAAAAGAAGGTAATTAAAAATGGTTAAATGCAGTGGTGAAAATAAATGTTTTTAAGTTGAAAAATGTGCGAAGAATTGGTTACTGAGAAGCAGATAATTTATGAGCAGCAAGGCAGCTATCGTACGTCATTTTGGTTGTGAGTACAAAATGCTTTACGGGCTACATCTAATAAAAACAATAACCTTGCAAATGTTACGTGTATGTCATTGAAGTGTATATTAGAGTTGAATAGTTTTAACTGTTAATATATTGAATGATACAATGTTCTCTACTGGCTTGAACTCACAGTAAAGTGTTCAAGGAATGGACTTGAATCGTCACCGATTGAAAACATTCCTTAATCTTTTCAGATGTGGATTAATTTCATGGTCGTAACAAGTTCAACATTTTGATTACGAATTTTCATTTATCACACTGTTAACTACTTTGTACTGCTTTTGTGTTTCTGCCATTCACCTACGAATGCAATTTGCGACTATCGATAGGTATTTCCATAGCTTTATAGATACAATAATGAATCAGTGCTAAGAAACTCGTGGTCGAGATTTATGAGAGCACATTCTGAATCCGAGATTGGCTGATAAAGAAGCTAAATGAATCTTCAGTTCTTTAGATTCAGCACGGTGACCATAAGTTTACGATGGCCTGTGGTGAACGAAGCGCAACAAAAGTTTTTCTTCCGGTCCAGGCAACAGCTGACAAAAAGTTTAGATTGATATAATCCTTGGACCGATATACGAGTTTCTTGTAGTCCAGGCAACATTTTGACTTAATCTCTAACAATCCAACAGCGTGTATTAAAAAGCAGTTTAGCTTGGTGTAATTGGCTTGTTTCCACTAAGAATAAATCGGGCGTATAGTAGTTTTTAATGATTAATCATGCTAAGGAGATAACAAAAAACAACCTTATTTAATATAAAAGATAAAGATTATAATTATTTATAGAAAATAAAATCGACAAAATCAGCCATAGTGACACGTGACCGCGAACGCCAATGAGAAAGCATTACGTCATAGCGTCCCTTGCGCCACAGAAGTGGTTGACATTTACATGTAATAGAACATCTTGCGTAGTAAATTTTTCGTTTGTAGCAACTTCTGTGTTGCTAATTTAGTTATTGTTAATTATTTGGCGAAAGAGAAGTCTAATTCATTATGGAACAAGGTTTTAGCAAAGCAACCAGTTGTAATTTGCCCAAAATTGACGCCGTAGCCGTTGGAAGATTTTTCGCCTCAAACATAGACTTCTGCTCGTCGGAATTCCGCAATGTAAAAACTTCCACGTAAATATATACAAGTGTCAAATATATATTATAAGCTGAAATCAGTTTCGTAAACAATAATCTATTGCTTAGACGTACGTTTATAAGTTAATTGATATGGTTTTGATGTTACTTTTGCGAAGTATAAGCAACTGTTAGGGAGTTCTATAATTACCGTGACGTCGCAATCTGATAACGAATTCTTGTAGAATTCGACGAAACAAATCGTAAATAAAGAATAATGTTTTTTGATATCTTGCTTCGTTTTCGAGATATAGCACGTTAAAAATGAGTTATAGTTCTTTGTTCGGTACTATTATTTCTGTGCCGTGTCTTAACTTTTCAGCTGCATCACGCCTAAGATATGTTTCTTCTTTTTATATATATAAACCTTTTCTAGAAAAATATATCCTCAAAAAACAGGTGTGGTAAATTTTAAAGGTATGGCACTGCCAGTTTCCAGACTGCTCTAACTTGGAGACCATCAGACCTGTTCAGAACGGATTTCGATCCTCCGAGTATATGTTGAAGGGAATAACTCCATATGTCTCTGTTACAATTATTTCTTCAAAATGAGACCTACTTATCGAGAAATTAACGCGCAAACATTTGTAAATATGTGTTTAAATATTATAATTTTAACATATTGTTTAGTAGTTTCAGCATGGTGTATCGGTAGTGCTCTAGCTTCACATTTTGCGAACCCGGGTTCAAATCCCCATACTAGCAAATATTTTTTTTTATATATATGCAGTAATCATTGAGCATTGATTTTATTTCATTTAAAATTCATTTACGAATTTTTATTATGGGAAATAACTATTAAAACATTATTTAAAATAATATAATTACCTACAGTAATATAATTACTTACAATAGATAAAATAACCAATTTTTATTACAATGCTACGACCATAAAAGAGATATTCTGTTAAAGTTCCATTTCCTTTGTAGAACATGAAATATACCTGTTTCATAAAAAAGAAAAAAAATCAACAATAAACAATGAAATAATGATTATATAAAAAAAAGTTGGGACTGTATATTCTGTAATATTTTGTTTTAAAAGTTATTTCACATAATAAAAATTCGTAAATGAAATAAAATCAATGCTTAATGATTTCTGCATATAAAAAAAGAAGTAAAAATATTTTCTAGTATGGGGATTTGAACACGGGTTCGCAAAATGCTAAGCAAGCACGCTACCGATACGCCACGCTGAAACTGCGAAACAATACACTAAAATTATAAAACAATATTCACAAATTTTTGCGCGTTAATATGTCGTTACCTAGGACTCATTTTGAAGAAATTACAGTATTATAATACAGACATATGGAGTTATTACCCTTCAACATAGACTCGGGAGATCGAAATCCGTTCGGAACAGGTCTGATGGTTCCCAAGTAAGCTTCATATCAGCCTAACATCATCATCTTTCAGTTACGATATCTCGAGAACCAAGAGAGAAATTAAAAACAATTATTCTTTATTTTCGAATTGTTTCATCAAGCTGCTTAAGAATCTATCACCAGATTGTGGCGCCACTTAATGATGTTTATTCTATGAAAAATAGCACTAAAGAAAGATTTTATCACATAAAACCAAAACAAACTCAACTCATACCTTATTCCATTATCATTACTTGAAAAGTAGTGGTTCTGCAAAATTCATCATTTTTGCTTTGGATTTAGAAATATATTATGCACAAACACTTACATCAAAATGGTCTTCACAAAAATAGATACTACTGTCTGCAGGTAAATTGTGAGCATCCTCCCTCCTTGCAAGTTTTAACCACTTTCTCCGTATTTTTTCATTGTTTGGAACATATATAAATAACTTATCTGGTGTTTTTATTGTTGTGCTTCTACACTTCGGCACTACACAGTACTTATAAAACGAGGAACTCATGTTTAACTAAAGAAAATCTATACCTGCCATATACGTACACGACTGTTTACATTCATATCAGACGCTATGACGTCATCCAAGACGCCATGACAGTCTAGAGCGTTTTTGAGCTAAATTTAAATTCGCTTTTTACAAATGCAAAATACATAATGTAAATGTTCGATTCTTTACAAAATAAGATGTTTTTTGAGTAAATTAGATAATAAGGTGAAGTATTAACCTATTTTTCAAATTTAGTCAACTACCCAATTCTTGGACCAATAAAATTCGTAGTTATGCGAAATTAGGAATAACGTAGGGTTCTAGAGAATATAATTGAAGGGGTTTTCCGGCCATGTGTAATTATTTCACATTTGTCTCCGAGTTCACAGTCTTCGTTTCATGATCGGTAGTAAAGCTACTCCAAGTGTGTGAAATATTGTCAATAAATTAACTGATGAAATAGTGTAAATAATTCAGCTAGTATATCCTGCATTTCGTTCTAGCCGTCTAATAGCAGAGATAGCCTCGTTAATTAGCTATAAGTAGTCTATGGCTTTCTGAGTTGTGTCATGTTTTCATGTCTCTTTTACGGTGGTTATTTTTCGGCAAATTTGCAGCCGGAAACATGATGAATTCGTCACAAGTATGATTGGAAAGATTTTTTCAGGTTTCTAATAGGTGTGGTTTGGGTCCAGAACCCGTGAACTTCTATAACAGCATCTACTTTTCCGAGTGGCGAATCTTTATCATTGTTTTAAGCAGTGCTCCTCACAACGTGGGACTTGTGATTTTCTGTTATAAGTCTGAATAACTACTGATACACGGCTAGCTGCCACAGTAAATGGGTAAGGAATAAAAGCGAGAAATAGGATACGGGTGTAGTAATAGCTTTCATTTAAAGTAAAACAATTTAAAATAATAGGGTAGGGTCGAATACATGCTAAGTTGGTAGTTCCATCAAAATAACGGCCATGCTTGAAATATTCTATGGAATTTTAAAAAATGAACTAGGCACAAACGCCATTTCAGAGCATATACTACCGAGCGTGGTGGGTGAGCGCTAGCGCTCTGGTCTCGCATTCGGGAGGACGAAGGTTCGAATCCCCGTCCGGGCATCCAGATTTGGGTTTTCATTGGTTTCCCCAAATCACTCCAGGCGAATCCCGGAATGCTCCCTTTAAAAGGCCATGGCCGAATTCCGTCTCGTTCCTTTACCCCAGATCTTTCTCGCCTCTAATGACCTCGACGTCAACGAGGCGTAAGGCCGTAAGCATAAGCAGAGCATATCACTTCTTCTCCGTGACAAATTTTGATATCGGCAATCTTCAGCCCATTCATTGGTCCAATTTACTTGTATGTTTTTGTAATGTGTACTATATTATGAAGCTTTAATCATGGAATGATTCAATAAACTGTAAGAACGAAGACTTTCCCGGCGTATGACTGCAATGTAGTCTTCACGGGTGTACCGCCGGATAGTGTTGTGGAAACACAATATTTCGACGGCTGGCTCTGCCGTCTTCTTCAGGTGATGAGACGTGTGTAATGGTCGGCTGACCCACAGATACTGAGATGGGTGCCGCTCTTCCTTATATACAAGTCCGCGTGGCCTTGTATATAAGGAAGAGCGGCACCCGAACAATCTCAGTATCTGTGGGTCAGCCGACCATTACACAATACACATGTCTCATCACCTGAAGAAGACGGCAGAGCCAGCCGTCGAAATATTGTGTTTCCACAACACTATCCGGCGGTACACCCGTGAAGACTACATTGCATTCAATAAACTGACAAAAAATGTAATAATTTATGATACACGTCACTATTTCCTATCTTAAACCTTTTTCGTAAAAATTTGCTTGTTGTGTTGGTTGTTGTTCGAGAATTGTCGGCCGTCGTTTTCAAATGGCTACGGATCCGCATCTGAATCACGTTTGATTGAGGCTGTACCTGTAATTGGCCGCAGGGAATCAACGTGATCAGTTCTCTGATTGCCTTGTTGATTGGTCCAGCCGGCAGTCATTAACTGCCTGCGTCGCTTACGATCTCACGAAGTAGTCTACTATTGTTCGACTACCAGATATACATCCATTTTATTCTTCAAGGCTAACAGGGGCTCCGATTGGAGGCTGTGGCTTTTTCTACACGGATAAAACCATATGTGTATGGTGCGAAGAAACAATCAAACATTCTGTCTTGCAATTCCAGCTTACTTAAATACTCCTATTAATTGTAAATCTAGTAATCTACCACTGCTTTCGCTTAAAGAGTGTACCTTGTATTCCTTAAACTAAAAAATTTCTGGAATTGGAACCTCCTTTAACGCCCTATACTCTTTCACTCTTGGTTATACGTTGTTTACCCACCCAGCTATTCGTTTAAAATGTATGTCATTGCTCAGGTAGTACGGTAAAAGATATATAATATTTGGTTTCAAACCTTGTGAGGATTTAATAAACAAGAATATTAAATGAATACGTGATATAGTTCTAATGATAGTAAAAATGCAGAAAGTTTTTCAATCTATTTTCTAGGTAAGCTGAACTTTTTGTGTTTACGAAATACAATAATGAACACATGGCACAGTTATATGAAACTAATATGTCTACATCTACATCCATACTCTGCAAATCACAAACATTGTGGGTGGCAGAGGGTGCTAAGCACAAATCCTAAATCCGGGCATTCCAATCCCGAATAGCGCGAGGAAAGAAGTAATAGTTAAAAGCATCAGTACGGCATCTTATTTCTCTAATCTTATCGCTCCGGTCATTACGATCTAAATAGGTTGGCGGAAGAAGTATTTCAAACACACTGTAACGAAGCGACGACTTGCCACAGAAATTTCCCAGTTGAGTTTTGAGCGAACTAGAAATATTTTGAACAGAATTGACATCACGTCTCATACATGTTTTTCTAAAAAAAAAAAGAACGAGAAAGAAATGTAGTCTTGGTCGGTCGGTGCCTTTGCCAACTTATTCACCATTTATCAGTCCAACAATTTTTCCTTCTTGCATGGCTCGAAGCCGATTGTGCTTTGACATCGGCGGACTAGTCTGACAGTCTGTTAACAAATTACGTCAACAGATACACTTGGTATAACGCAAAAAAATCCAAGTTTAGAATTGAGTTTTTGCAACCAGCTATTTGGATTTGTACAGTCGTAAGATTCATTTCAGGGGCAAGTTGGTCGTCACATCGAATCCATTGATGCCCGAGTTTATATCCTGTGAGTGGAGGCATCTTACTAGGGTTTTTTATATTTAAAACAGAATCATAGAAAATGGTTTTGTAGTATGTAGCCCAATGTATGAAATATCTTGAGGAGGGCAAATTGTTTCACAACTGGCAGAAGGATTAGACGAAAAAGGTAGAATACTCACGAAATTGTTACACTAACAAAGAGAAACAATAAATAGGCGCCATTTTTCAAATATGGAGAACAGTCTGTGAAAAGTATTTGGAGCGATTCCGTCTTGGTCACTGGCTATTGTGGAGGCCTATGATATAAGTGTAGTTTGGAAGCAAATAAGAGTCATTCATCATTTTTAAGGCTAAAGAATGTGTGCGAAGTCATTCCCTGAATAATTATGTCCAGAAGGAAGCACTGATCACTTGTCAAGCAAGAGTTTCGCACTATTGAAAATTTACCGCTGAAGTTTGTGCGTGTACGCTCGTTGAAGTTTTAGGTGAAAGTGAGCCCACGTGGTCCCTTATTAATTTCTGGTTAGTTTGCACAGGTATCGTACCTTTTTGCAAATCATTTCTTTCTTTCGCTCAACTCATAAAATATCAATATCTACATTGTTGCTTCTTGTGAAGCTATGTTTTTTTGCCCCACGATACGAGTTGCCCAAAGATTGCGCAACTGAGGAAGAAAAGGAAGTGTTGTTATGGGCAGTTAGTACATGCCACTGTAATTGCCGAAATGTAACGGAAACAGTTTTAGAGTGGTGAGTTATAGGAAGCCTTTAGAAATTATAACGGGTGTAGCGCTTTTGAATCTTCTAAGAAACTTTTATATTGTAGTAACGGTAGGAGAAACCTTGTGAAATATTTAAGTGGTGAATAACTACTCTAAAAAATTGGGTATTGATAGTTTGTTCCCTTTCAGACTTTTGAGTTTCAGGAAGATTGTAATTAACTGGATAGACGACTGAGGTGCATAACATACGCTTACATCATTTCATTAAACCAGGTAGATGCAGGTGAATAGTCTCTGTAACAGTGACTGCAGAGGTGCTATGTATATACAGCAATAATTTCTATTAATATAAACAAAAATTCATCGCATTCCCTATAGAGATTGTTATGTAACTTCTCAGAGTTTAACACAACGTGAGATCTATATTAATGCCAATTATAATATGAATTGATAAATTTTCAGAAGAAATACTTCTTCTGAATTTTAATAAATTGATTTTAATGAACGTAAATTGCTTAAACTTTCGCTCAACAGTCTGACTTCTACACTATCCCCTTCTAACGATGATACGAAAATAATATACGTAAACCTATAGTAAATATTTTAACGGTTGCTGTTCACCCAAAAACCCTATCAGAACTATGTTAGCCTGACAGGAAACCGTAGGGCAGCATAATATCATAAAGTCATCGCCAAAACTGATTCAAACAAATGTAATATGGAGCGTTAATGAATTACCGCAGCACCATAAGAGAAAGTTTCTTACCATTTAGCAATTACGATTAACGCATAATAGGGAACAAATAGCGTGTCATTAGGTTTTTGGAGTGATTGTTCATATCTAATTCTAGTTGATGCATTTGATTAGTTGCGCTATTAGCATAAACACTGCTCAGTTTAGTAGAAATCATACACGCATTGTGGGCAACAGTGCGTAGAATCATATCCAGCATTTCAACGCGCCCCGTCTGCAATAAATTATGCAATATCAAGAAACAACAATTTGAATATGTAGGGACAGTTGGCTAACATATTCGAGGACATTAGAGACGGGGAATCACTGGGTGCAAGGAAGGACAAGGAATTCAGCCATGGCCTTTTGAAGGAATCATCCTGGCATTTGCCTTGTGTGATTTTGGGAAATCATAAAAAACCTAAATCTTGATGGCCGGATAGGGATTCGAATGTGTGACATTCCGAATGTGAGACCATCTACTAGGCTCGGTTTTTAGAAAATAACTTCAGGTTGTAGAAGTGGAATCAACATTCCTCCTTCACGTGATAAATATTGTTTTTAATTTCGTTTTTCGTGTTTCAATTTTGCCTTGCATTTGGGAGGACATGGATTCGATTCTCCGTCCACCTATTCAGATTTATGTTTTCCATAGTATTTCGAAGTCACTCCAGGCGAATGACAGGATGAGTCCCTCAAAATTCCGTGGCTGAATTCCTTCCCGTTAGTTGCTCTCCTCTAATCACAAAATAAGCACAAAAAATGTTTCAATTTCCACAAAAAATGTTTTGTTACCGCATTATGCTTCAGTATGTACAATGTTTTATATTTTAGGTACTGTTCAGAGATCAAGTAAAATAAATAAGAAAAACATATTATTTACGTTTACGGTATAAATTACCGTTTTAATACACACAATAAACCTCGGAATAAGAAAAATATAAAGTTTATTTTAAGGCGAATCATATTTTCAGATGGAATTTTCCTGTAAGTTCGACTGATATATTTCACACATTTTAGTGTTACGAGTGTAAAAATGGTGTAATTCAAATAATTCCTGTTATCAACTTCTACACAACTATTCCTGAGTGTCTACAAAAGACGTGTGAAAACTTTAATTATCTTCTTTTGTTTAATTTACAGCTTAGTTCTATATACACGTGGCAATAATAATTCGATGCTAAAAATAGATACGAAATATATTCAAAGTGGCTGGACTACGCTTCTGTATATTCGAGCAGGGGTTAGACAAAATTCTGGATTGCTTAATGAGGGAAGGTACAACCATTTTGTCGGTAGCCACAAGTTATTCTGTTACAATAAATTCTTTGCCATTGTACTGAATGTAAATACGAACATTTAAATATTTTTTACGTATAACAACATGAAAATTTTGTAATCCTTAGGTTAAAACTGATATATTACAGAATTATGAATTATTAGAAATTTCAATCTGCAATGTGAATACCAACAAGTGCATGTTTATTGCGAGTCTCAATAAAACTTTGTCAACAGAATAAGGAAAATGAGCAATCTTGTGAGTGGTGCTGCATCATTATTTCTTCATTTTGGTGAAATTGGCGGTAAATCATGAAGTTGCGTTGCGATTTATAGTTGGAAGCTTTTGAAAAATTTACTTAAAATTAAGCCAATGTACAAGACCCACATGTCTCCAACACTATATAATTTGCGGAGAAGTTACGAATTAATTAGCAGTGATTCAATTATTGTGTTCTCCCTCCATCTCCTTTGCACCTTCACTTCCAGGACGTCCTAACTTCCCAAGTGCCTTGAGGCTTCAGAACATCGGTACTGCGACTATGATCTTCTAAACAAATAGAGATGCTCAGCACATCAAAGGAAACGTAGGCTGTCTGATGTACTCTGAAATGTTTAAACAAATGAAGGGATGAAAACATGATTGAAAAATGTATCCGGTAATAAGCCCCCAAGAAATATTACTCAGTATATTCTTTTTCATGTTAAAATGATATTATGTTAGGTGGAAGATTTAAGCATAATTTATCTCAGTATGTTATTCCTTTTATTAACTGATCTGCGTCTAAATTAATTTACAGTTAGAACAAAAAGTACTTTGTTTAAATATCTTACCTTTGTCTTTTGTAAACTGTTTCTACCTACTGAGATGATAAAATTCTAACAGCTTATCCAGTTAACGATGTAAAGTACGAAGATTATGTTAAATTCATAACAACCAAGTTAAAAAAAGACCTCAGTAAAATATTATCAAACGTGCCTCACGACGAAGATTTCTGAAATCCGAAACCAATGGGACAGATTTTGCAATCACAACTCCAGTCATTGCGAAGACTTAATTCAGGTCTGTGAAAAAGAGAAACCTACAATCAAGTACATTTGTTGCTATTGCGGCTTTCTTAAAATGCACAAGAAATAAAACATTAAACATTCATAAAATTAACTTTTCTGAACGTTGAAATGGGTGATAAAATCAAGTCACCGAGGTGCAAAGCAAATCAATTAGAATGGACGTTAAAGGCTTAATATATTTACTAACAAAATTCCAGATTGTGTTATCAGACAATGCAATGTGTGCAGTACTACAGTCTTTATCAGATAGCAAAAATAAATATTAATTCCATAGGCTTAAAAATATTAAAGCATTCAAAACCAGTTGGCTGAAGTTTCAGATAAGTAACAAGGGCAAAGCCTTACGTGCGAAACAAATATTAGAATATTGTGCAGATAGTCATTTATTAAGCTTTAGGGAACACTTAAGGTCATCGCCCTTAAGATCAGGGGCTTTCTCATCACATTAATCTCATGCAATCGCGTTGTAGCAGCATGCGACATAAGAACTAGAGTTGGTAGTACTGGAGCTGATCAATTCTGGCGTCTACTAAAGTACAGGATAGAAGAAAATATTACTGTATTAAACGCCGGAAATATATTGTTTTAAATAAAATAATAATTTGCAAATCAGTAAACAATAAATTTTTTTGCTGTTGTCTGTCTCTCGACTGGTCTGATGCAATCCTCAATCTCTTCCTATCTTGCACTAACCTCTTCATCTCAACATACCCCTTACAAGTTACGTCTTCAACTATCTGCTTCCCATATTTTAATCTATGTCGACCTCTACAGTTCTTTCCTTCAAGTGTTCCTTCCACTAACAAGTTAACCAATCCCACATGTCTTAAAATGTGACCCACCATCCTGTGTCATCTTTCTGTAATCCTCTTCCACAAACTTCTTTCTTTACCCATCATCTCCAAAACACGTTCATTTCGTACTTTATCTGTCCACTTAATTTTCAGCATCATTTTATAGCACTGCATTTCAAATGCCTCAATTTTTCTTCCTTCTCGTATTCCTAAGGACCATGCTTCGTATACCATAAAGTGCCGAGTTCCGCACATAGGATTTTAAAAAGTTTCTTCTGAGTCCTAGATTAATATTTCAAACTAAAAGATTTCTCTTTTTCAAGAAGGCACATTTCGTTAATGCTATCATTCCTGCTTCAGCCATCAGTTATAATATTACTACCTAGTAACAGAATTCACTTATTTCTCCTACAGCATCGTATCCTATTTTTATATTTAATCTGATTTTATTGTTATCATTTCTGCTGCAGTTCATCATTTTTGTCTTGCTTCTGTTTAGATTTAGTCAAAAATCTTCCTTCAGTATTTTATTCATGACATTCAGTAACTGCTGCTCAAGATCCTCAATCTGTTCTGCAACAAATCGTAGCATACTGATTTTTTCTCCTTGAACACGTATGCCACATTCAAATTTCTCTTTTACTTCCTTTATTGCTTCCTCTACACAGAAGTTGAATATTAATGGGTATAGACTACATACAACCTTGCCTCACACCCTTTTTGACTGACACACGTCTCTCATTATTCTCTACTTTGATCGTAGCCACTTGATTCTTACATAGATTACAAAGCGTTCTTCTATCTCGATATTTTACACCTGACTTCTTTAAAAAAAATTAATATCTTGTCCCACTTAACATTATTAAAAGCTTTTTCTAAATATACAAACACCATAAAGGTATCTTTGTTTTTCTTAACTCGCTCTTCAAATATTGATCTTATAGCCAGAATTGCTTCCCTTGTACCGTGATTATTCCTGAACATCAACTGATCTTCACATACTATCTTTTCCACTATCCTTTCTAATCTTGTGTAGGTTATTATGGTCGATAATTTTGAAGGATGTTAGGCTTATGGTGCCATAGTTCTAACATTCGTCGGCTTGTGCTTTCTGCGGAAATATGACGATGATACATTTATTAAAATCATTCATTAATCTGGATGTTACCATCCTTTAATTTACTTTTAATTCTGCTCCACAAATAGTTTCTAATTTTATGCCCTGTGGTATAGGTGTTCCATATAGCTGGTTCATTTTCGTATGCACTCATAAACTCAAAAATAAATTTATTTGAATACTCCACATGAAATAGACACAAGTCAACAACACGAGAGTACAGTCGGAAATTAAATGAAGTGACGCGTTCACCCGCAGAAAAGACTGTACGACAGTAAATGTAAGGATCCGCATCTATGCTGCAGCCACGGTACGTCCCACTGCTCAGCTGGCAACCCCGCGCGTTTGAAGTAAGAATGAAACGGAGCTTCGCATCCGCAAGTGCGAAACTTCCGCGTGAAATCATACCTCCTTTCCGCATCCACAATTTTAAAGCGGATGTATAACGGAGGTTTTCTTTACATTTCAATATATATCATTCTTTTATCTTTGCACGAGATCCGGCCCATCGTTACTTACCTAAGAACCTAAGAACAATGTGTTTGTTTTCTTCTTACGATCCTACAATAAAAGTAACAATGAACTGAACGATGTTTTTTTGTTTTACTTATGGCTTTACGCCTCGTCGACGTCGAGCTCATTAGGGGAGGGATGGGATTGGGACAAGGAACGGGAATGAATTCGGCCATGGCCATTTTGTAGGAAGCATCCGCCTGGAGTGATTTCGGGAAACCACGGAAAACCCAGATCTGGATGTCCGGACTGGGATTCGAAGCGGCGTCCTACCGAATGCAAGGCCAGAGTGTTAACCGCTCACCCACCACGCTCGGTACGGTGTTATTACCTAAGCGTCGTATTTACAAGTCTGAAATTGCATGTAATGTAAAGAGGCCTATTCACACTCCAACTTGTAGGACGCCCGTGTAGAATCAGTGTAGGATGTATTAACCCATTCACGATACTAGAAGGGGTCCAACAAGATGTCCCATGCAGTCCTTTCCAGTCGTACTTTCTAGCGGCACACCATCGTAGGATGTTTCCTCCAATTACGATCCAAAGTCATAGCTCTTTGAACGGCAGGGACCTTTGTTGGTTATCTGGGAATGCAACAGCATCCAGCATGTCCTACATGTAGTCCTGCAACCCCTTTCACATCCCAACAAGGGTCCTTTATAGGAAAATCTGATTATCGTTGGTCCATCAAGTTGGACTGTGAATGGGCGGTTAGAACGGTGGAAAAGCGGATGGCGGGCACGGAGATGTGAAGTAGTCTAGCCTTGTGCTTGACGCTTCAATTAGTCAAGCCGCAAACTCCGCAAAGTTCATACGACAATGATTGTTTTGTTGAGGCGTTTGTGATTATGTAAATAATTTAATTCACTTGTGAAAGTATCCCACTATTTTGTTCTTGAAAAATGAGGCAAAAAAATAGGCCTATGGCAGTATTATATGGATTTAGACTTTTCTTATGAAAAAATGTAGAATTTGGGATGAAAAATATACTTATTTTGATTTTAAGCGTGTTTTTGATAAAATATTAAAATTTAAACAATTATAAATTTATTTTTCCATTTCCGCATCCATTTCCGCAGAACATCCGCAGATTTTAAGCACTGAAAATCCGCATCCGCATCCGCAAAGACGACATCAGTTAGATCCTAGTTTGAAGTTACCGACGGACGACCACAGGTCAGCACGGGCCGCTACGGACAGCTCTATTACCTATGTCCGTTGGTGCGAGTTGCCCCGGCGCGGCCCGTAAAATCACGGGCCATAGGAATCCACCTATCGCCGGCATCTGTCCCCCCCCCCCACACACACAAGACGTCAAGAATGGACGCGATTGGTCGTATAACGAAAAGGCGATTCCGTGCACGAGTTCTTCTAGCGACCGTACCGCGCTCGTTTATCGCGTGAATTGAGGCAAAATAACATCAGTTGGTATGAAGTGAAAGAAAGTAATTGGAAAGGGGTAGGAGGCACCCGTCAGTGCGGGAGAGGGAGTTACCGCAGCATAACAGCCAGCGATGTACGTGGACTCCTCAGGGGAAAACAATGATATCACAGCCGATCAGCCTAGACTTTTTTTACTCCTGTATACCTCCTCTGAATTATGTATTGTAATAATTAAGTGTTGCATAAAAGTTTCTCTTGTGTACCTATATACGAGAGTGAGTCAAATGAAAACCTTAAATTTGTAAGAAATAGCGAAATTTCGCGCCGTTATCCTGTAAGTTGGTAAGAGTGCTACAAGCAGCTTGCAGAATGGCCTGTAGGTGGCAGCATAGTGCAGATGCACAAATACCGTCGCAGTATCAGTATAAAGATGGCTGCCCCACTTGAGACTTGTGCCAGGGAAGAACAGCGTTCTGTTATTCGGTTTTTGAGTAGTGAAGGTGTGAAACCTATTGAAATTCATCGAAGAATGAAGGTTCAGTACGGTGATGCATGTTTGTCACAGCATCAAGTCTACGAATGGGGTAGGAAGTTCGCAAATGGTGTGACTTCAGTGGAAGATGCTCCTCGTCCAGGTCAGGCACAACGAGTTGTGACTCCACAGAACATTGCAGCAGTTGAAGCCATAGTGATGGAAAACCGCCTAGTGACACTGAATGACATTGCAGCATGTTTAAAGATTAGTCATGGTTCAGCACACCACATTGTGCATGATGTGCTCCAGTTTCACAAAGTGTCTGCAAGATGGGTGCCACGGCAGCTGACTCCTGAAATGAGAGAACGACGTGTTGATGCTTGTGAAGAACTTCTTCGGCGCTTTGAACGAGAAGGTGATGGCTTCCTTGCAAGAATCGTTACTGTTGTAACAATCACAGACCTGCATTTTGAGTGTCTTCCTCATCCACCATACTCACCACACCTTGCCTCAAGTAATTTCCATATGTTTGGACCACTCAAAGAAGCAATGGGAGGAAAGAAGTTCCGTTCTGATGAAGAGGTACGCCACGCGGTGCATGAGTGGTTGCGCGGACTACCAAAAGAATTTTTTTCTAAAGGAATTTATGCACTTTGTAAGCGCTGGAGGACTTGCATTAAGCGTGGGGGAGATTATGTTGAAAAGTGATACAGCTTTGTATCATTTCTGTACAATAAATAATATTTAAAAAAATATTTAAGGTTTTCATTTGACTCACCCTCGTAAAATTTTAAGCTGTTAACTACCAAGCAGCAGCTTTTGAGTGGACCGTAATAAAATCTTAAGTTGTAAAAAAGCATTTTTACCCCAGTAAATCTCCTCTGAAACACATAGCAGCAGATTCTCTTGTGTGCCTGAATAAATTGTTTAGTAGTTAAGTACTTAATCATAGTTTCTCTTGTATACTTAAATAAAATGTTAAATTATAAACAGTATTCATTGTTTCCGTAGCAATTTGCCTAAATAAATACGTATTCGTGTTAACTCATGACTGCCTACATGTCTGTTACTGTAATTCACAAAGCGGATATAGCAGGCTGAG
Source organism: Vandiemenella viatica (assembly GCA_031002005.1). Lineage (NCBI taxonomy): Eukaryota > Metazoa > Arthropoda > Insecta > Orthoptera > Morabidae > Vandiemenella > Vandiemenella viatica. The sequence goes on along the minus strand of CM061921.1, from coordinate 5,326,958 downwards.
GTCGGCCTCTTGCGAGTTTCCTCTGTGTAGCCGGCAGCTCCTTTGCAGGGACGTCTTCTATTCGGTCGTCTGTGTAATATGCAAATGTCAGTTACGTTGTTGTATTTCGCTAACGCTGTTAAACTTGCAAATCTGACTGGTCATGAAATTTAATACATTTTTCGGGAAGGGAATAAGTAATTCTTTTAAAGATATAAACAACATATAAGGGGCGTTCGACTTTAAATTAGACTTTAAATTTAGCAACTAATAAAAGAAACAAAATCTTAGGTGGGTATCACTGTCTGACGCATCAGAATAAGTAAAATCATATCTTAGTCATCCTGCAACCAGCGTGCTGTTATTTCTTTGAAGGTTGTGAGTGAGCCAAATCACTGTTATTAGGTCTCTCACATAAAGTACAAACCATCAGAAATTTAGGAAAGAATTAAAAGTAGCTTTGTGAGGATATGTTCTCAGAAATAAGCCTTTGTAACTTCAGTTAAGTTTTCAGAGACTACGGACAACATGTAAAAGAAAAAACCTCACCCTCAAATTCCAAAAATACAAATAACCGGGATATATGGCTGACACGATAAAAATGTCAAAATTTAAGTTATCGGAAAGACGGTGTCAGTGCATTGAAAACTTCAGTTTAGAAATTATTGCTTTATTTAGTTAATTGTAAACTATAGATTACTTTTTATCGTCGATCGCATTTTATCGGAATATTTCTTTCGTACATAAAAAGAATAAATGTTGAAAAACAGTTATTTTCTAGGATGATCTTTGCAATATTGCCTGTCAGTCAGTTTAAACTCTTCAGAATAAGGTGGGTGACTCCCAAGGCTTACCATCAATCGTGTTAAAATGAAATTTTTAATTTACTCACCCTCATACATAAATCTACTCCGGAAATTATCATAATTATTTCTTGGTGGAATTAAGACGCAAACGCAAAAAAAATAAAAATCATATTAACAGATTTGCTGTCGACTTACAGAGAAAGTAAAGTGAAAGATATTGCACATTATATAGCATGTGAAGTACTGCGGGGAATTTAAGGAAGAGAAAACTCTTAAAAGTGGTTTGGATGGAGGCCCACCGTGGCCTGAAAGGGAACTTTAACTCTCAGCGACGTGTTTCTGCCGCGAGGAAAAGGAATTGAGACCAACAAAATAAAGAACTACAGAGCAATATACTTCCCCCGCAAGGCAATCGAAAAAAACGATTTACACACCTCAACTAGTTGTTAAACTCGTACCGGGGCACAAAAGAAACCACAGAATCGTATAAAATCCTGTGTTTCGTATACGGATTACTGATTTGACGCTATAAAGTTATGTTATTAGTATACTTGAGCCTCAAATTTTTCGGGTGCAAAGTTATGAATTGTTAATAATGGAGCTTATTAGAACAATATCCAACTAGAATTATGTATCAGCCACTTGAAAGCGACGAGAGCAGTATACGTTAATGATACCCTGGTTAAATTATAAAGGGCGATTCACGAAGATATGCAAATATTTTAATATGTTAATCCACAAGTAAAACAAAAGAAAAACGTTCATAATATCATAGGTCCGCAAATGTTTAGTTTTGGCGAAACGAGCAACAAAATGTATTCATACACGTGCAGCTAAATGCACTGAACTCGGTGAAGATATTTTTGAACATTTATTGTGAATGTATTGTGAAATTGTATGTACACTGTACAACTTCCTTAACACCGAGCTATGGTATTAATAAAAGCAGATTATCTGACACATTCATACTATTTTAGTTAACTTTATTACCATCATTTTACAAAATTAAATTCTCTACAACTTCTGTTGAAAAATTTGTGCAGTTGGCTGGAATTTTTTTTTAAAATTGGGCCAAGTGGTTAATAAATTACAAATTTTCCCAAATTATTTCTTTGCTTCTCTGGAATTTCTGGAAAACTACTGCAGATACACGTCTTGGAGTTGTTTTATTACATTCACCAGAGCAATAACAACAAAATAAATGGAAATCGTGATTTACTGTAACCACGTACAGTTTTGCGATGGCTTCATATTAGCGAGATTGCTAAATTGCAGGCAAAATATTTTATTAGCCGTAATTCCGTAATAAACATTTGCGGATCTATGTTTATATGAACGTTTTTCTTTAGTTTTACTTGTAGAATAACATATTAAAATATTTGCATAATTTCATGAATCACCCTGTATATAGAATATAATAATAAACTTCTTCTTCTTATGATGCCATATCCTATTTCGGGTAAAGGGGGTAAACAATGTAGGATGTACGTGCCCTTTATGAGAACATTCTTGGGATGATGAGCTTCTGTGGTTTCCCGTTGCCTTTCGCAGTGTGACAGTGTTCTTATGTTTCATTGTTAAGTGTGGATTAGTGATGCAACAGACTTCTGCTTCCGTAAATGCGGAAGTTCTGCACATTTTTCTGGCATCCGTTTCTGCATCTGTTTCCGCATCTTTTATAACGGAAATTTAATCTGCAGTTTACAATCACAAGAACAAAATTCCAAAATTTGACAAGAAGGTTACGTGATGAACTGAGCGCAGGTGACATAAGATGTACACAACCGAGACGTATTCATATAATTTTTCCACCAGCATTACGTCGAAGCTGATTACTAAATATGACGATCCTCAGAACCAGAAATACAACAAACTTCACTCCAGATAATGATGGCCTACCTTACCTCAAAAGGTGACGAATTCTAATTGAGAATTAAGTCCAGTCTACGTCAACATCATTGATGAATCAAGACCAGCAAGTCTCAACCACAACTGACGACAGTGAAAATCCACTTTTGAAGTTACAGTAACATCTTCAGGAGTACAAAAAAGATAAGAGATTACCTGTACTTGAGGATCCACTTTTGGTGGAAATCAAATTCTCAGGAATATCATCATCTGTTGCAAGGTGTCACCAGAAGATGGTGACAGTGTATGTGATCGCCGAAATATCGTGTGATAGCACTTCTTTAACTCGGCTAAGTTACCCGAGAGCATTTCATAAATTCTCAACGCTGAGAGAAACTTCGTTCTTATGTAACACCGAATAGGTTTGTAAGTTGTAAAAGCGGTAAAACTACTTTTTATAACAGCTACTTAATTTTGAATATTAATTTAATAAAACATAATACTTGCTAAAAAAAATACTTTTACTTCATAGTATTTACACTTCCGTTTCTGCATCCGCTTCCGTTTCTGTTTCCGTTTCTGTATCCGCATCTGTTTCTGTTTCCGCTAAGATTTACTTTCGACATCTGTTTCCGTTTCTGCTTCCGTAATCCACTTCCGTTGCATCACTAGTGTGGATGACTGTAATAATGTGTGTGTTCAGTGTAGAGTGTTGTTTCTGTTGTATAAAATGGAAGATCAGAAAGAGAGAGGGTGAAACTTGGTGTTGAACAATTCAGGCTTATTCTTCCGCCGTGTTTAATTTCCCCATGCGACGGACGAAGAACGATCGAGAGTGTCGTATGCCCTCACTCCATATGTACCGCGGAGAGGTTTACGGTTTAATCCACGACTTTATCGAACTGTTGTGATCCGCCTCTTCAGCTACTATGTCGTCCAAGTCCTGATAGTAAAAATTTCTTTCACCACCAGACTCCAACGAGCTAACCCCGTGTCAGTGCCTTAAACCACCATGATGCCGAACCAAATGAGCCAACGGGACTGGCAGTGGTAAACTAGTAAAGGAATAAAAATACTAACGGTTAACGTCATTCAAATTATAAACTGTTTTGAGATTTCCACTTACCTGTGTGTCTTTTCAGGGCGTTGTGGGTACACCAACTTAACGCACTAGTAGCATGTTTGTGCTGAACTTCAGTTATAGAAACAGTGTAATTTCTAGTGATGAAAGAATTAAGGCTTTCGCGGTGTACCAATTGTATGCAAAATTCTAGGCCCTCCCACCGGGGGAACATGTCAATCTGGTGCAACGTTTCGAAATTGTAGAGCAAATAGACTTTTCATCACAACTAAATAATTATTTCAGACTATATTAAATACCAGTGTTTATTTTCACTATGTGAATACTTCTCAAAATGATTGATGTGATTCAAATGTACAGTCATTTAACATGGTACATAGTTCTTATTCACAATGCAACGGATACTATTGGATAAGATGGGTAGAAATGAATTTTTTTATCAACCAGTTTATCAGAAATTTCATATCAAAATGATACATTGCTACTTGCGTCTTCCTTCCTGAATAAAATCAAAGAATCCTTTTGGATAATAACACCTCTACAATTATTAAAGTTGACTGTAAAGAGTTTTTTTTTATCAAACAACCTAGTACTTCTGTCAAATGAAAATGATATTTTCTCACTGCTGAGGGAAGTTCGAAAAACGGTCTTTTTCTTTACTATTAGTCAAATTGTATGCTGGCTGAGTCGTTAAAATGGTCTAAAGCCGTTAAAAAATACATTCAGTGTTTTTCTGAGAAAGCAAACTATTACGCTAAAGATGAATGGAACGAATTAAGAACGGTCATCTGTCTGATTTTGCAAATGATATGCGGTGTCTGAAAGGCTTTTGCAGTGACAACTGTATTTAAATTTGGAGATAAAAATGTAATTAAAGAGATTATAAAAATAAATTTCTCCATTACTATTTATTATTTTTCTGATGATACTAAAGAATCATACGCCATATTTACTAATATTATAAATGCGAAAGTAACTCTCTCTGTCTCTCTGTGTGTTTTTATATTTCTTGGGCTAAACTGCTAATCCGATCGTGATGTTATTTGACAAGGAGATGCTATTTGACATTAGAATTGACATAACATATTTTTTATGTATAAATGATACATTTTGTCATATAATTTTCAAAAATTACTGAATGACGATAGACAGACGCGTAGGGTTTTTAAGTCTCTGAAGTACCTTCTCCCATAGCGGTCTGGTAGCTCAGTGGTTAATGCGCTTGCTTACTGCTGTTTGCGGCGTGGTCTGCGGTTCAAATCCCGGTGGAAGCAAAGAGTTTTAAGAACTTTTATTGATCGTATGAACCATGTCTGAAGGTTGGTTGTTCGGATTACATGTTAAACTGTAGATACCACAAATTTAGGGGTGCAATTCATGGCAAATCGTAGGTGGTCTAGCAATGCTGTAGGTGTATACTTTTTTAGGCAATATTGATCCCTCAGGGGTTGTTACTCTCGCAGTCAGTGTGTGTGATCGGCACTAATAATATTATAAATGCGAAAGTAAATCTCTGTCTTTTTGTTACGTTTTAACGACTAAATAGCTATACCGATATTGATGGAATTTGACGAGGAAATACTTTGTATCTGTAGGAAGGACACAGGACATATTTTTCGGTATGAATAACAGTTGTAGCCACGAAATTTTGAGAACTTATTGAATGGTGACAGACAGAGGGATGCGTGTATTAGTCTATTATGTTCGTCGGTTGCTCAAACTGTGCTTCTTGCGCAGTATGTTAGTGTATGATTTGTTAGTAAATTTCGTTTAGAGACAAAACTTATTATTTAGTATAGATATCGATTTGCTCTGTACTGACTGTTACTTTGTGTCTGCCTAAAAGTTTCTGGCACCAGTTTATTTTGTCTTCTTTTTTGACATGCCTTGCGGGCGTAAACATGCCCTAAGGTGCAGGGCCGGCGTTTCGTGTTAGGCCCGGGTGGGTAGTGAGGCAAGAAAAATGAGGGGGGTGGGGGGGGCAGGTCCCTGAAATATCTTACTTAAAACAATGATAGTGATAACTATGGAATCAAATTCTCAAGGGAAATTCATAGGAGTAAAAACTAGAAAATGAATTTAAAAGTTCATCATAATATTTATTCATAAATATATTCATTAAATATATTTTAGCTGTGTACAAAAGATTTATTATTATTTTTTAAATTTATTATTAATCAGTATTAACTGCGCAATGCAAAAACTGTACTGCGCTTTGCTTGCTTGGAAATGAAACGATTCAATAATTTTTCGAAATCAAGTTCGTTGGTAAGATTGCTATGTACATGTAATATAGCAATGTTATTTAATCGATCTTGCAACATTATCGATCTTATGTAACTCTTGAGTCGGCGTAAGACCAAAAAACTTCGTTCATTTGAACAGGACGACCCAGGAATTGTAATGAGTAGTCGGATGTAGCGTATACTCTGGTATGAGTCCTCTAGTCCATTCGTACTTCTGTATAAAATCTACAACCCCTCTTAAATTTTTTGCCTCCTCATCTTGCCTTTTCAAAAGTTGCAAAAACATGTCTCTATCACTGAGCAATCTTTCTTGGTCAAAATCATGATTATAGAAATTTATCATTTTTTCTACATTTGTGGGCTGTACCAGAGCGAATTGTTCTAATGATTTGAAGAACTGGGCGGAATCGTTGTCGAATCGACTCTTTAACGACATTAGTACTTTTTCATAAACTTCAAAATAAGATCTGCGGAAAAAATGTTGAGGTGTATGAAATGCTCTTGGATGACTAGGCGAGTCAAGAATGCGTTGTCACACGATATTTCGGCGACTAAAATCATTGTCGCCATCTTCTGGTGATACAAACTCGTATATATAGATATACTACCCTGTGTTACCAGCTGTAAGTGTGGCTGAAACTTTTGCGTGTAATGGGTCTATTGGTCCTTACGCATAAATACACAAACAAGTGTAAGTAGTGTAATATAATATATACACGCTTGTGTGTGCGCGCGCGCACGCGTGTGTACGCCACGTACTTTCTTACTGGGAATGTAACGGAGTTCTGTTTTTCTTCCGCAAGTCCCGACCATAAGATTTGGGACTTCAGCTTCTGTTTCCATTTATGCATCTTTTGTAGCGAAACCAAAAAGTAAATCAGATTAAATAGAACTGATATCACTGGGTACTACGGTGCTGTTTGAGATAACTTCAGTTGAGTGAGCGCCGGCAATAGGTCGGAGTGGTAAGGTATCGGTGAGGGTTCCTTCTTTTTAATTATTACATGCATTGTGTAGTGCATTGTGTAGAGTCCACTGACGATCAACTTGGCTGCCAACTTTGATGCCGTGTTGAAGTCCATGTTGAACGTCTGTAAGTAGGTTCATGTTGAGATCCGGTTAGAGTTGGGGTCAAAAAATTTCGTATTTGGTGGGCGACCTTTTTGTGGCGTCTGTGGGGAAGTTAACAACACAGTTTTCAGTATCAGTTGTTAACTTTCAACTGTTCTGTCAATGTTATTGTTTTCGATTACTGTAAGTTTTCGTTTGACCAGATGTTATTTGGACTACTTACTACTGCTTGAGATCAAAATTGTTTCGAATATGGCAAGTATACCAAACATACAAATCTGGGTGAATTTTTTGAGACGCTACCCAAGTTGTGGAAATCTGAAATTTTTAAGGATCGCAACAAAAAGAAGAATGCGTGAAAAAAATCATTGTTCTTTTCCAAAAAAAAAAAAAAAAAAAAAGCTAAGGAAAAAATAAGAAATATTAGAACTGGCTACCGGAGGCAATTAAGAAACATAGAACTGAGCTAAAGGTTTGGAGCCGGAGCCAAAGAGAGAACATAGCATGTTACTTCGACGTTACCACGAGGTTAAAATGCCTAAAAAAAACTTTAGTTCATAACACTACAAGTCACTTTCTTTCAAGAATTTGTGGCGATATAGTGTTGAAAATTTTTAAATCCTCGACGCTCCGACAATTCATTCTAGGTTTTATATTCCAGTCTTAAAAATTTATGAAAATAGTCAGCTTTAGTGACGCGTATCTCCGTCACTAAAAATTGAACGGAGAAATCTGTGCAGTTTTGATGCCATTCCTTTGAGACCAGCAGGATGTATCTCATTAATCTTCACACAACTCTCTTAAAACTAAAAACTGCAATTCTCAGTCACTCATTTTTCACAAACTACGCTCTACTATAGCCAAAATGCTTAAAACTGCAATAAAAAATAATAGAAAGTAGCAAGAGAAAACATCCGGCAAAAAAACCTTATGACAAGTACTCGGACCGCGGTACAACTTGGTTGCCAATAAAGTTCACAACAAAGTTGCCAACCAAGTTGGTCGTCTGTGGGCCCCTTAGGTATGTATTTTATTGTAAGATTGTATTCTCTGAAAGAAAATACTGGTACCACCATTGCTTTAAAAAGCAATTTGAAATCCATCCATCCAGAAGAATTTAAAACGTCTGAAAAATTAAATGAAAATCTTAAGTTACATGAAGGGAAAAAAATCAATATCAGTCTAGTCAAGTAGTAAAAGCAAAACAGACTTCTATTAAAAGTATATCCTCTTTAGGTGATGGCAAATATTCTATGTTGTTTCTAATAGTCCGCAGGTTTTTGTCAGCCCCGGCTTGAAGTGTTACTAACGAAAAATTGTTCAGCGAAAGAAGGTTTAATTTGTGAGGAGGGGAGGGGGAAAGGAAAAAATTAAAAAAGGTTGCTAAGCGTTTGTTTTTAAAATATAACTTGCCACTCTTAACTTTCGAATATTAATCATAGTAATTAGAAAACTACTACTTCAAAGTCAGTTACTATTACTGTTTGATTTGATTATAAAAATAAACATTATTTGTCATTTTTACTGAGCAGAAGTAACTAGACAATAAATGAAGATTCTGTACACTAAATCACATTTTCATATAACTTTGGCTTCTGTTTCCGCTTCCATAACGTCGCTTCCATTACATCTCTAGTACATACACGTGAATAAGTCATTACATGCGCACGTATTTATGTAGGCCTATATACTGAAGAACAAGAATAAGAATGTTACTTACTTTCTCGATTTTGACTGTCAGCTGACTTAACAAGGCCATCTTTTAAGGATCCAGTGGATCCTTTGTCTAAGGGCGATGCAAATTTATCCTCCACGTTCTGCTGTCTTCTTTCATTATCTACACTCAATTCGTTTCTCCTTTTCAAGTTCACTACGAATTTATCCATTTGAATTTTTATGTCGAGAGTCAGCCGAAATACACTAATGCAGCTTTCACACACGACTGTTTGGACGTACACTATGTTACCGTAGCATTCTTGCTTTCACTCACAACGATTGTTTGCTCAGTTGGCGACAGCTAGGGTGGCGGTCTCTATTGAAACATCAAAGGGATTTAGTGCGTCGCTAATGGTGGTGTTGTGGGTATACAGGCTATTATACACGCATTTTGAAGGACGAAACTAACATGCTTAGCTGGTCTGCTCTCTCTTTCTCTCAATTTTTTCCTCTATGCACTCTCAAATTCCGGGTGGGTATTTTACCCACCCGGAATTTCCCGGGTGGGTATTGCTACCCACCATACCCACATTATCCGCCGGCCCTGCTAAGGTGTAGCTCTGGTAGAGCACGAGCAGTTAAAGTTATTAGAACCCAAGAATCCGATGCTCAAGCTGAAGATAGAAGAAAAGATCAATAAGAAATAAAGCTGTTCTTAATTAAATACTCCCACATCTCTAAGTCTTCGTTTGATTTTCTGTTTTTGAAAATGTTGGAAATTGATTCTATTTATGAGACAGGTTCGACGGTGGAATGATATAGTGATGTTTTTCCTGTCATATTATGCCGACTCGGTTTTGTTTGGGACCAACCCTAAGTTACTAACAGCTTTCTATTTTCAATTCTGGCAATGAAATTCTAAGTTCACGCGTACGAAGTCGCGGGTATCAGCTAGTATTTTTATAGTTGGGCTTCAATGTCCGACGGAACTGATATAATGAGGAAGAATAATTTCATAACGGATGGATATTACGAGTGATAAGTGTTTGCATGAATCTAAATTGTAAGAAAGGTAATAACCAAACCAATGCAATGCAGTGCAATGCAGTGCAATGCTGGGTTATCCATGGTTTTCCCAGATCACTCCACGCTAATGCTGGAATGGTTCCTCACAATAGCCCATGGGCGGCTCCTGCCATATCCCTTCCAACCTATTACCCTTTCGGATAGGTGTAATACACCCTCCGCCACACATTTTTAGTGAATCGCTGAGTAATAGTAATAGTAGTAATAGCTGAAAGCTACAATTAAATGTATAGTAATTTCCAGATTGTACACAGATAAAGTAAAAAACAAATATTGGTAGGAATGCCTTTAACGCCATCGATTTCAAATACGAGATCGACAAAAAGATGGAAATCTCAAATATTATTTAATATTTCACTGTTAAAGGAATCTATAAATGCAACTATGTTCATCATCACAATTATTTGACATAGAGGCGTCACAACGTGAATGAGATGAAGCTCTCTTGAAAGTGACTGAAAAATTAATAAATGAAAGTGAAAGTTATAACTTAAATTAATTAAAATTCAAAACTGTGTGGTGCAAAGCTACATAATCAAGGTATAATACTTTCACTGGAAACAGTTTCACAATTAAAATAATGATTAGCAACATCAACAAACTACGTAAAGTTAGAACAACGAGAAATAAAACTCAGACTCGTAGTCTAATAAGCTTTGCATATCGCTATGTCAAAACTTCCTATTACGAAACAGAAAGCGTCTTATTTACAGTGCAATTATTTCATCTTTTCAGAACCAAGAGAGATCTTCATGTACGTGGCACGTTAAGAAATAAAATACTGCAAGTAAAAATGATTCGGCTTAACGTAACAGTGCGTAAAAAATTCCACTTCAATTAAGCTAAGCGAATTTTGTAACGACAAAGAATACGTTGAAGAAATAAATGTTTATTGTGCTGCCACTAATCATTAATTGGTTAATAGAATATAGCAGGCAATACGCGAATCCGAAAGTCTTCAGAGATTCAAAACGTTCACGGTAAGGTTATAAGACAACATACAAATTCGTTGTTGCTAAATTCTTCCCGTATAATTTAATGTTGCAGTTCTGAAATTCATAGCTTTTATGGTTACTGAACTTTTCAAAACACCAGGTAACTACTTGTCGTATTTCATATATGTAGAAATATAAATAAAAATATAAAAATGATATTATTATCTGAATTCCTGATTCCTGTAGAACGGTTTGCCGTGAATATTGCTGCATCATCGACATTATAAACTTAATATCTCGATGTTGTGGATCATTTTCCTCAATTGCTGATAATATTAATAAATAAATTACGCCAAAGCAATTGACTTTTTTGTATTTATTGATCTCCCGTACGCATGTCACTTGTTTTTCAGAAGCATCTTCAGCGGGATTTTTCTGTTAATTACGACAAAAGTTGTAAGCAGGTTATGTTGTGTTTGGTACAGTGGAATGAATTATTATTTAACTTATAATATACTTACATTTTGTGGTCTATTGCATTTCTTTTAGCTCCATTCTCAGAATCAGTGCTTTTGCATTTTTGGTGAGAAGTGTCATCATTATTCAGATTCACAACACTACACTTTATTGCACTGAACTTTGTGTTTTTTCTTGCGAATGGTCGTTCTGTTTTGTTTACTAAGTATCGAGTTTGTGTAGTTCTGCGGCGTTGTTTTGTTTTTTCAGTCTTCCATTTATTTGGCGGGTTTTTTTTTCAAATATAAAGGATTTCAGCAGTTTTTTGTGGTTTTGTATGTCCTTTTATATTGTTGTTTTTCGTGTCTATGTTTCTATTTTATTTTAGTTTCAATGTTTCGTATAGTGTTGGGTGTGTGAGGTTTGTGTATTCATTTATTATTCGTTTTCCTTTTGTTAGTGCTTTTTGTATGTGATAGTTTTCTTGGAAACCATAACAAGACACAAACAGCAACACTAATTTCAGATTTACAGAAAACTCACCACCACAGACATGATAATAGGAATTGACTCAAACAATTCACAAACTCATAAAGAAGCTGCAATAAGGCACATGCTCCATAGACTGAACAAAATCCCACTTAATAAAGAAAACTACACACTAGAACTTAACACAATCATCTATATAGCCAGCAAAAATGGACACAAGGAATGCAGGGCACACCAAAAAAACAACAAAATTATAAGACAAATAAAGAAAACCTCACACAATACAACCCCATCACACCACAATAGATCAACTCCAGATAATACACCACATACACTACAAAATAGAAAGAAATGGCATGTGATGACATACATCAACAAAGACACAAACAAAATTGCAAATATATTAAAAAAACAGGGACTAAAAATAGCATTCAGAACAGACACCACAATACATAAAGACATTGAAAATAACACACAATCCAATAAATATCACAACTCAGAAATATACAGGCTAACATGCAATGAATGCGAAGCACAGTACATAGGACAAACATGCAGAAAATTCGAAACCAGATACAAGGAACATATACGAGCTCTAAAATATAACAACCATTCAAAATTTGCAGAACACTTACAAGAACACAACCACCACCCAACAAATATTGACTCAGACATGCAAATATTCACCATAAACAACAGAAAGCAATGTGTATCACTGAAAGATGCTAATACAGGAGATGTTATAAACTCAGAATGGGGTATAGTTAAATATGGTGTGCCTCAGGGTTCAATTCTTGGCCCTCTGCTGTTCTTAATCTACATACATGATCTCCCCCAGATATTAGGTGATAATGAATACGTGGTGCTCTTTGCAGATGATACTAGCATATCGTTGAAAGACCCATCAGCACAAAACCTCGAAAACACAGCAAATGATGCTATAAAGAAAATTAACAGGTGGTTTAATGCCAACAAACTAATACTTAATGTAGAAAAGACACAGTTACTTCAGTTTGTTACAAAAAATAAAACAAAGGACAGCTATAATGTGATATCAGAAGGAAAAGCAATTAGTGAAAGCAGTTTCACAAAATTCCTGGGTGTATATATAGATAACAAATTGAACTGGAAACAACATATTCAACAACTTCTTAAAAAACTGAATTCTGCAACATTTTCACTGAGGGTAATATCTAGAATAGCTAATATAGAAACCAGAAAGTTAGTATATTTTGCATATTTTCATTCCCTGCTCAAGTATGGCATCTCATTCTGGGGAAACTCGTCACAAGCACAGAGGGAATTTAAATTACAAAAGCGTGCTATAAGAACTATTTGTGGAGCAAGTTCAAAGACGTCGTGCAGAAATCTATTTAAAAACCTGTGTGTACTAACAATGCCAGCACAGTATGTATAATCTGTACTATCATTTGTAGTGGAAAATCCTGAACACTTCAATCTTAATGCTGACATACATAGCCATAATACTAGGAATAAATATAATATTCACAAGGATTACAAATCGCTGTCAATTGTACAGAAAGGGTTAACATTTACTGGAGCTTCCTCATTCAATATCTTACCAACAGAAATTAAATGTTATCTACAAAAACGCAGCTACTTTAAGTCCAAACTGAAAGCGTTTCTGCTTCAGAACCCATTTTACTCTGTGCAAGAATTTTCCTCTTGGAATTTGGTAACTAAGAACGACTGATAAAATAGTATATATGGTGTATGGCAGGGGAAGGTGACAAAGTTGTCCACAATTACTAAAATGATATATGGTTTTTCTTTCTGTTGAAACTTTTGACAAATTAAGTAATTACACTGTTTACAAAATTTCCCTCATATATAGTAAGTAACATGGGATAGCATGCACTCGAAAACTGCTGTGAAAAATTATCATACTAACAGGTTTTTAAGTAATTGACAGCTTATGAGTTGTTGGTAGTATAATTGATATTGTTAATAGGTGTGTGTACTGTTTCACATAAATAGCAACTAACATGATATAATATGTAGTCGCAAATTATCTTGGTAACTGGTTGGTAAGAAAATAACTGGTTATTAGATGCTGGTAACAAGTGTATACACTGTTCCACATAATAAGTATTAATTAACTCGGGATTGTATGTGTAGATTACAGGAGATATTGGTTATACTATTGGGATGTCAATATATAATAATATTATCAATTATATAGTAATATTGACATTAAAAATAAGTGTATGTACTGTTCCACATCCCCGAGATTATTCTCACATGGGATCAAAGTGAACATATCTATCTATCTAACAAACCACAAATACTAACAATTCCAAGAAAACTATCACATACAAAAAGCACTAACAGAAGGTAAATGAATAATAAATGAATACACAAACCTCACACACCCAACACTATACAAAACATTGAAACTAAAATAAAATAGAAACATAGACACAGAAAAAAAACCAATAAAAAAGGACATACAAAACCACAAAAAATTACTGAAATCCTTTATATTTGGAAAATAAACGCCAAATAAATGGAAGACTGAAAAAACAAAACAACGCCGCAGAACTACACAAACTCGATACTTAGTAAACAAAACAGAACGACCATTCGCAAGAAAAAACACAAAGTGCAGTGCAATAAAGTGTAGTGTTGTGAATCTGAATAATGAAGACACTTCTCACCAAAAATGCAAAAGCACTGATGCTGAGAATGGAGCTAAAAGAAATGCAATAGACCACAAAATGTAAGTAGATTATAAGTTAAATAATAATTCATTCCACTGTACCAAACACAACATAACCTGCTTACAACTTTTGTCGTATTTAACAGAAAAATCCCGCTGAAGATGCTTCTGCAAAACAAGTGAAATGCGTACGGGAGACCAATAAATACAAAAAAGTCAATTTATTTGGCGTAATTTATTTACTAATACTATTAATTTAAACTACTTTTTCTGTCTCCCATGAAAATCTTTCTTCTAGTATGTTTCTGTTATTAGTGGTGATGTTCCAAAAGCAAAGTCATCCACAATCTACTTTCAATCAAGATGCTTAAAATACAAAAAAAAAAAAAAAAATCAATTTTTTAAATCAATTTAAATGTTTTAAAATCCTGAAGTAAAATATACTTGAATACTACATAAAGCATCTACTATCCACTTTTTTCATACATTAACGAAATAGATACATTTTTTAATCTCTTTCTGATATTATATTAGCATCTTGCACATGTTTGATTATTTAGGATTACATAGGATGAACATGTAGAGTAAAATTGAAAATGTCTAATCCCTTTATTCTGATTGCAAATCCCGCCAGTTTTGTCGCTGTTAATGTGGCTGATTTTAATAGCTGTTTGCTGGCATAACTTTGTTTCTGCAATTCTTCGCTCTCTTTGTCCCAAGTATATTATTAAATGCTCAACAGTACCCATGTCTCATACACATAAAATCTCGTTGCTGTATAAGGCACGGATTTCTCGCAACTTTATTTGTCATGAAATTTTTAATAATGAAACAAGGGCATCGGCCCCAAAAGGTGACTTTTAGAACTTTCCAGATTAGTATAATTACAGATATAATTTGAAATACGAAATGAATTTGGTCTACATGACATTTTTTGTTTGTAGTGGATTACGAAACACCTGTATCCTCAGTATTGTAAATCTACCAAATCATTTTAATTCTGCTAATATTACAGCTACAATTTCAATATTTGTTTATTGCCTAACAATTTTCTTTACGGTTTTAGATAATTATGTGGACTATAATGCCCGCGGCCTTATACCAGTCAGCTAGCTCGTTGAATGTGAATTACACTTGCAGGAGAGGTGGGGAACAATGATGTGCGTTTTATGAGTGAGAAAATAAAGAAAATGTAGGTGTTGGCGGGGGGTGGTTTTCGCGATCCACTTCTCATCGCCGTCAATGTCGTCAGCGAGGTATATCAGGGAGAAAATGGACAGTGCTGCCAACTCTAAAAATATTTTATTGCAAATTTACGTTTATAAAATGCCAAAAATGTGTGAAAGTTTTTGAAAAATGCTGAAAAAATGTCAACAAAATTAAAGACAATACATTAGCATGCCTACCTGAAAAATCTCTACTAAAAATAAAATTTACCATTGAGAGGTCTACCATGAACATCACTACCATGTAATCTTTACCAAACGCAATATCTACATCTATAAATATGTCAACTACTTTTACTCTCTACCAACACAAGCCTGCCATCAACATGTCAACCAAATAGTAAACCTACCAAAATAAAATTTTACTAGAATAATTCTATACACCCAAATACCTTTACCAAAAAAAAAACCCCTACCTTAAGGTAACTTCACAGTTTTCTAGCGCTACCGAAAAACAACTCTACCAGAATTTAATACTACCACAAAAATCTAACTTGTTTGTGTATGACACAATAAAAGAACAGAAAATATTAATTAGCTTCCGATTGTAAAACACATATGGTGATAAGTAAATTTTATCTTGAACATTATCTGAAACCATAAATTTATATTTTAGTTAAAAATAAGAATAAACAATACATGTCTAATGTATATAACAACTGAAATATTTAAATTTGATAAAAAATTTCTTTGTTAAATCCCTTTATGGAGATGCATGCTTTACTCTTGCAAAATGTATAAAGCAATCATCTTAAAAATAACAATAATTAATAACAATTTGTTATGATAGATTATTCTAGTAAATAACTGGACAATACTAAAATTTTATCACTCCAAGAAAATCGTTGACTTATCAGGAAAAAATACTAAAAAATATGCTATATGCTAAATTGAGTTTTTTCATTCTAAATCACTTGAAAATATTCTAAATTTAGCCATAAAAATACTAAATTGGCAACACTCTAACTGCCTGTGAATGGATTTGAGCTGTGTGTGGTTGTTTACGCCGTGCCTCCCTCGCTACTGTCATCAAGATGTTAATTGTGTCGGGTGCCTCTCTCCCTTAATCTACGTTACGCAACTGGAATGAAGACGAATGCAGTTTTGCACACAGTGGCCTGACAAAGTACGCAATATGTTTACGTTTACAGTAGCTTGGTGAAGCTGCGTACAGTTCATCAAAAACGTAATAATTAGTTACTTACTGTTAATTCAGTATTTTTTAATTATATGTTCGAACGTAGTATCTTTTTATTGTTAGTTCGAGAGTGAGATATGCCGAGAAACAAATTTTTGAAATATGAATCTTTTCACACTAATATAAACAAGAAAAAAAGACATATTCGTTGACAGCAAAATACAGGGGTTGGAAAAAATAATATGAAAATCTGACATTTACATACTATTGATTGATTAATATGGTGTTGGTTCAAAGCTGCAATTCTTCGAGGAATAAATTTGTAGATTGTCTGAATAGTTTCCAACTGACTATTGAACTAAAACATTCGCCAACTGCTTCAACGATGTTGGAAGTGGATATCTGCTCCTTATTCTCTGCTCCAAAACTCCCCACAACTGTTCGATTATATTGAGGTCTAGTGATTGTGCTGGCCAGTGAATCTTTTTGATGATATTCTGATGCCCCTCGAACCAGGACAGAACCTTTTTGGCTTTGTTTATGGGCGCATTATCATCTTGGAAGATGGCGGTGTTTGGCAGCAGTATTCTAGTCATAGTAAGAACTTCATCACTGAGGATGTCGAGATATTCATTCACAGTCATGCAGCCAGTGATATGAATGAGAGGACCAGCTCAATACCACGATATAGCCGTCCAAATCATTACGAAACCTCCCCCATGCTTGACTGTAGGACACAGGCAATCCGCATCACAGGCTTCTTTTGGTGTTCTCCATACATGAACCCAGCCGTTAGTAGGAAACAATGTGAACGATGATTCATCGGACCATACCACATTCTTCCAATCAACAAGTGTCCAGTTTTTATGATCATGGCACTACTTGTTTTGCAGCTTAGCGTTGGTAGCCGTTATAAGGGGTTTTGCAATTGCAGCCTTTCCATGAATGTTAGCTTTGTGGAGCTCCCGCCATAGTGTTTTTGTCGAAACAGTATTACTCAGGTGTGTGTTGAGTTCTGTTGTCAGTTTTGCTGCGGTAGTTTTGTGTTGTCTGGCCACAATCCTTTTTAATGTTCGTCGGTCTCTGTCGGTTAACTTTGGTTTTCGTCCACTATTCCTCTTCGCCGACGATGTTATACAATGTTTTGTGTATGCTCTCATTACCATGGATACTGTCGCTCGTGAGACGTTAAACAGTTCAGTTGTTTTTGTCACAGACACTCCCGCTAAACGAGCTCCAACAATTTGCCCTCTTTCGAAGTCTGAGAGATCACGCATTTCACCGATCGCTTGTTATAACAATCCCAGATCAAAGCGTATAATACACTGACACATAACCTACAAGACCTGCCACATCAACTACACCGTACATGCGCATCGTAGTATTCACACGGAAGTAGTGGTGCCAACATGCAACAACCTGTTCTCTATCGCATGGTGTTCATATTATTTTGTCCAACCTCTGTAATTATATGGACTGACTAAGCTAAATCTCAACTGTTTCCATTTCTGAGTTGGTGACATTGCTTCATAGTCTCCATCTTTTCCTTTCACGATAAATTATACTGCGTTCAACTCTTTTTACTGGAAATTTTTATAATTTGTTTTTTACGTAATGTTTAATATGCTACCAGAGGATTTTTTTTACTGTAGGACTGTTTGACCTAATATTTGGAAGCTAAACGACATTTTTAACCGTAGACGACTGAACGGAATTATGTAATTAAATGCTTGTCAAAATGATATAATTACACGACATTTTCGGCTTCGTCAGAGATATTTCATCACTCAATAACACCGTGCAGTTGGGCTTCATTTTAAATAACCTTGCTGCATAGTAATTAACATTCTAGACCTATCTTTAAAATTCTTCTGTGACCTCTAGTTGTGGAAAACTATTGTTGACGAAAAGAAACACTTGCGTTTCATTGTTTATTCATAATGGAATAAATATAAGTAAATAGGTGGACTATTGTTAGGTCTACAGAGGTTTCTATAGCTATAAACGTCATCTGATCGAGGCTGATCGATGTGTCGATATTAAAATATGTACCGATTCCCAACCAAGTTGTGCAGGTGTGGATTTTCCATAGTTTCCCAATATTGCTCCAGGTGAATGCCAGTATGTTTCCTTCAAAATACTATGGCCGAATTACTTCCAGTTCCTTTTCCCTAATTCAATCGTCGCTCTAATGACCTCGACAACAACGAGCTGTTAAAATATAACAAAAAAGAGGCAAACACATTTCGCTGTTAGCAAGAAATGAGTCTTTGCCATACTCTTATTTATCAGGCAAATAGCATTGCTTATCGGTGGATTCTCCTCTCTGTGAACTGTGTAGTACCTCCATCGCATTACTTACGATGAAGTAAGTTTAAACTCGAATTAGTATCAACATGTAAAAAAAATAATTAAATGGCTGTATTGAGAGTAACTCGTTTTTAACTGCATTCGCCTACATAAATTATGTTTCTCAATATGTCTGTCATTCCGTGAAATATCACGAAGTCTAATCAACGTCGCTTCTTTCAAAATAATCTTCATGGGATGGCAACATTAGAAATCTTGCAGATAATCTTTAAGCGGTGAAGTATTTCCAATAAATCTTACGAAAATGCCAGTTTATTATATCAATTACTTTGCCCTGTCGATCTAAATAACACCATTTCCGACAAATATAATTGTTACTATATATATATATATATATATATCACGTCTGTTACCATGAGACACATTCCAGATTTAAAATGAATGTGAAACAAACATTAAACCATTTTGCAAGGGTGGTATGGAAAGTTCTTAGCCTCAAACGCAGACATTTTTCATGCATATCTCATTTTTGTAGCGATAAATTAACTAAAAATCTTAAGAAAATTACTTTAGCTTCTTGAATTCTTTCTTTCCTTGTCGTAGTTTGCTGAAAATCTGCCACCCACTTTAGAGGCTGATAATTTTTCAGACCACCGACTTAATTTTTTTTTGTTACGTCATTACGCCTCAACAACGACGAGATCATTAGAAGCGCGGTCATAGTTCAAATGAACAACACTCGAACGCCTGTTCGTAGGTTAGCAGCACTCGGAGAATTTAAGATAAATAAGAAAGAGAAAAAATGAGTCCGTAGAGAAATTTCCACCGGAGCATGCGCTTCATTACAATTATATTGAACTAAATTATATCAGTGAGTCGTTCCCTTTGTTGACAACTCAAGAGTGAAATGAGCTGTATTGACGAGGGCAAAGTCAAGACGCAGCGCCCAAGTGCGTCGTTGGCCAACTTCTCGCTGTTTGCTCGCTCGGCTTACAAGTTCCGTGGCAGAAGCTCTGAGAGCGAGGCTGGCATTAAACGCCCAAGTTCTCAACTTCCAAGGAACTTAAATTTCAAATCCTCTCGTGAGGTCTTATAAATCAGTAAACTTCTGATCCGTGACGGGTCCTTAAGGATGCTGGTATTTTTGAAACTCCATCAAGCCTAATTATAATGAAGAGTCACGTGCCGAAGAGCTTCGTGTTTAATTTTATAAGCACTGCTAACAAAACAGAAAATCGAAGTCCCTTCAGTGTGCAGATTATTATTCAAGTTGCAATAAACATTTTCAGCTGTACCAGTATCACAGCTTCAGCTTTTTTAAATTAACGGATTTGTCGAAAACGCTGCATCAGTTCGACTCGGACATCAACTCAGCTACTTAATAAGAAATTCGACTTTTCTATAGGGTACTAACTTGTTTACTTCACTTATAACGATACAGAGAATCGGAAATCTTCAATCATTTGCACTGATCAGCCAAAACATTATGACCCCCTACTTACTAGCATATTGGTCCACCTTTCAAACGCAATACAGCAGCGATTCGGCGCAGCACGGATTCTACAAGTTCTTGGTAGGCTTCAAGAGGTATCTGAGACAAGATTTCTACGCACAGGTCACGAAATTCCCTGAAATTACGGGCCAGCGGTTTGTGGGCGCGGGTGTCCACCACATTGCCGCCTACTCGTGGTTTCACCGACCTTCAAACACTTTCCACAGGTGCTAACTACAGTAGGACGTGAATAGCCGACCAGCCTCTGCGTTACCGAGATGCTCGTTCCCAGTGACCGCGCCCACAAACCGCTGGCCCTAATTTCAGGGAATTTCGTGACCTGTGCGTAGAAATCCGGTGTCAGCGACCTCTGGAAGAACAGCAACGACTTGTAGAATCCATGCTGCGCCGAATCGCTTCTGTATTGCGTTCGAAAGGTGGACCAATATGCTAGTAAGTAGGTGGTCATAATGTTTTGGCTGATCAATGTATCTTTCTCATGAAGTGAATATGGCTGCATCATATAAATCAAATCATCGCACGGCCCTGTTGGCCGGGAGATCCCGAAGCATTGTTCGGTCTCCAAATGACAGGGCTTTCGATACGCCGCGTAGTGTGCTCCTTGGCTTGGCTAACTATAACCTAACCAGGTAAACGTACCGGGTATAGGAGACCTACAGCTTAGCGTGGAATCCGAACCACGAAAAAGTTCTGGCGGACTACACATTACACAACAAGCTGTGCCAGAGGTGAAGGTTGGATTAAGCGCCTTTTAAATCCCAGCCAAGACAGGTATTCGAATCGGAGTTCTTACGATCTCCAGTCAGACGCCAACAGACCGCTTGCGTCATATAGATAACAAGTCAGTAGACAGCGAGCTGGCTTATTGCCTGTTTGATTCATCCTCACACTCTCTCGTTAGCTCTAACTTTTTGAATGTATTTAAACAGAACCAGAAGCTGCCATCAACAAAATTTTCACAAAAGTGTTCCTTTGACTGAACTGATTGACTTGTGAGTTGGTATATTATTGATAAATAAATACTGCCTAAGCAACTGAATTTTTGTTCATTTATAATTTCAGAATGCGTTTTACTTCTTTAATGAAGCATCTTCAGCGTTTTCTCCTGTTAATTGCGTATATATGTTGCAATTTGTTTATATAATACATATCGAATATTGAAGTTTTTATATAAATTATAATCTATTTATATTTTATGATACATTTCCTCTTTTTATCCACCATTTTTTTTTCTTTTTTTTGTGTAACAGGTCTTTGCTGTTGCACAAGTAACATAGCACTACTCTACACTGTATATTTTGTACGAATAACTGGTCTACTTTGTTTACTTTCGACTGTGTAACGCTATGTGATGTTGAAATGAAGTCTTCACGGGTGTACCACCGGATTGTGTTGTGAAAACACGACATTTCGACGAATAGCTATCCCGTCTTCCTCAGGTGCGAAAACATCTGTACTGGAGCTGACCGACATATACTGAGACAGCTCAGGTGCCGCACTTCCTTAAATACCCAACGGCTCAGTTCGTGGCCCGCACCCGGCGGCTGGCTGCCAGTGGGTGTGGCTGTGGAGCTTCGTTCTGGGCCACGAACTATCGTATTTTCACAACAAACAGCTATGTGATGTTGTTCGTTTTTCTTGTTTGTCTTCTGTCTGTTTCATGTGTTTTTTCAAAATGCATATGTTTGTGTTAGTTTATAATGATTTTGTATATGTCCTTTGTTTAACGATAAATAATGCAGACCAGTCATTCGTGCAAAATATGCAGTTCAGAGTAGTGCTAGTTTACTTGTGCAACAGCAAGCAAAATATGACCCGCTACCCAAAAAGCAAGCAAATATTACTGCTACTGAGAATGGTGGATAAACAGAGCATTGTGTTAGAAAATGTAAATAGATTATAATTTATATACAAACTTCAATATTAAAAATGTAAAACATAACCACATTGTAACATGTTAACGCAATCGACAGGATAAACCGGTGAAGAGCCTTCATTAAATAAGTAAAACGCATTCGCAAATAACAAACGAATAAACATTCAACTCTTTGGCTGTATTTATTTATCAATGTTATCAGCAATTGAGGAAAATGATTCCCAACTTCCAGATATTGGTATATTATGTTTGTTCACAAAAGAATTTGTAGCGTACGAAAATAAAACAGTATTCCAATTATATAATAAAAACCGGTTCCTCATTTTAAGTTAAAAAAATTCTCAGGTTAAATACGAGAAATCTCAATTATCTTTGATAACATTTCCACATCAAGCATTGTAATTGTATTTATAATTTTTTTTACGTTAAATCGAAAGAACTTGTCATTTGAGCAACCACTTGAGTTTGAGAGTAATCACGACTGAAGTGGAATGTGTGGCTGGCTGCTTGAAAATCCATTAGTCAATATCGACCATAACAATTTACTGCTTGAAGAAGAAAGATAAACATTAGCAATGTTACCGTTGTCACGATATTTTTTTATCTTAAGTTTAGATAGTATATCTTTCTGAAACCGATATTTAGGTATCTCCAATATGTGAAATTTCCAAGTAGATTACGCAGAGCTTCAAATGAATTGAGAATTAGCATAGATATGAACTACTTGGTGAGATCCTA
This sequence comes from Vandiemenella viatica, assembly GCA_031002005.1. NCBI lineage: Eukaryota > Metazoa > Arthropoda > Insecta > Orthoptera > Morabidae > Vandiemenella > Vandiemenella viatica. The sequence goes on along the minus strand of CM061921.1, from coordinate 5,303,824 downwards.
CGAAACTTTAGATCCTACCTAGAAGCGCGTTCACCGCTGATAAAATTACAAGAGATCTTAGAGTTTGTAATTGACATCCTTGTAGCAGCCAGAAGAAGATATACTTAATTTGCAGACATTCTCCGCTAATGAATGTTTCCCTCTAATTTTACTTATTTCTCTGTAATTTAAAACTTTATGTTGAGTCATTCATTTAGATAATGACGTAACAACATGGTACACTCGCAAAGTTAATTAAAAAACCCTCCTATCTACACTAGCCTTCCGCCAAATGCAAGCACGGTAGACAAGTGTACATAAAGTTATCTAATGAGGTTCAATCGATATGCTGTGCACATTCAACAATGCTTCTTGATATGTAAAATGGCTTGTTGTCAGATGCTAATCAAGGTGTCCAACATGCTTGATAAGACATATCTCATTCGTGAGTGGCCCAACATAATCTCCTCTGTTTTTAGGGGACTCATTTCACATTGAACTATTAGGTTTAACGGGTGTAATGTGTTACGTATGTTCATCTGTTTGTGTTAAATGTGTATTTTTTGAGGCAGAAATTAGGTAACTTCTGTGCATTCGTGCAAAAACTCATATCTGAATTCCTGATACACCACATTCTTAGTTCGCACTTGGATAAGTCGCATATCGGCCGTACTACTTATGTTGCAGCTTTAGTGCGCTCGTCCAAACTGGATGGAAGTTACTTCTATCATGCTGAAAAGCTGTGCCTTAAAACAAATCTTAATTAAACACCTACCGTTTTACCACGATATAATTCTTGCAGTTTTTTTAAATTTAGTAATGAATATTAAATTTATGGATCAATAGACGATTTAATAGTTTTCATTTTGAAGGATTTTTATTAATGCATCTTTACATCCTATAGTTCTTTTTTATTCTTCCAAACTGTCTACAACACAAGAGAAACAAGCAGAATTCATAAAAGACCAGGCAATTAATTTGCGTCAGCTCATAGAATATTGCTCTGCTTAATCGACTATGAAAATTGCTTCGCGTTCTGTAGATATGGAGAGCGATAATCTAAATGGAGGTCCCTAAAAGCCTTGTGCACAGTTGAACAATCAGCTTAGCAGAATTGTTAGAAGATATTGAGAATTTATAATGCCTGACTTTTATGTCAATAGAAGGCCAATACCTGATTGTTCCGTACTATCCACATCATACTGGAGAATTAACAAAGGATATCTCTAAAATCTGATGCTATCTATTCCTCTCGGTATGACACAAACACTAACTACACGCCATGATAATTAATTAATATATCTACTCAGCTGTCGACAGAATAAAATTATAAGAACGGTACATGCCAACTGATGATAGCGCAGTCTCCGACATTCGGATTACAAAAATATAATCAAATACGGAGCTTATGATAACATTCATTTTCTCGATGTCATGAATCAAGAAGCTCTCATAGAAAGAATAGACGGCAACAGATAAAAAAAACGTATGGAAGCCTTTGAAACGATGTGCAGCAATCAAATAATCCGCATTCCTTGAATCTTTGCAGGAACTAAGGTCAAGTGGATGAGCGGCAACACTCCGGCCTGGAATTCTGGAATACGTGGGTTCAAATCTTCCTTCCCTCTATACAGATTTCGGTTTTCCGTAGTTTCCGAAATCGTTTCAGGCAAATGCCGAGATGATCCCCATAAAACACCATGGCCAAAATCCCTCCCTTTCCTTGCCCTAAATCCTCTGCCACCTTTAGTGACCTCACCAGTCGACGAGGCGTATAGCCCTAGTAAAATAAAATTAAAAACTAACTGGCCTTCGTGTGATATTTTAACAACATCCCGACACCGCGGTGAGTAGTGCTGTGGACATGAAACACAACATGATTTGGACAATCTGGAAAAATAATTTTTTAATTAGAGTTGGTGGTAGCAGACAAATAGAAACTACGTTTTCCAGCAAGGACACGACAAAAAAATAATAAACCAGAAAATCATAGATTTCAATGATAGATACAGTCGGTATGGTCAAATAGCAGGGAACGGTCAAAGAACGAGCGTAAATTCCGTGAGGATGAGGAGGGAAACTTAAAAGGATTCCACTGACCACTGGATGGTCCAGCAAATTGCTAGAATAATTTTGTAGTTGAATTCGGTAGTTTCTTCAATAAGTACATCAATTTATTTGTATTGTATCCATATTGTTGAATATGGGTTCGTTCTAAATCTAAACGCCACTGATTTAGGTTTTATGTTCGCAGCATAGGACTTTTTCCGCTACGTTTTGACGTTTACTCTTTAGTGGCATGTATTTCTAGGATCTTCTTTAACACAAAGGTCTGATTGCAGGTCTTCGCACCAAAATTACTTTCATTAAATTGGTTTGTTACAAAGAAATTACTAAACGAATGGTAAGGTCAGCTGGTTCTAATTCCGGTTTTGGGTAAAAATTTTCAAAGACACTTAACGCCTCATTTACCTCTGGCAAAACTTGCTTTTTGTGTATGAAGTAAACTTGCTAACACTTGCGTGGTTTGGATTCGTGATTAATCTTAGGGTTTCCTTTAAGCAGTAGATTTATCGCGATAGGTAACACAGTCACGACAGAGGCGGATTGCGCGGCCACTATAAAGTTTCTCACGAGTAAATTTATTTAGCCAAATCTTTTATTTCGCGGTATGCAAGAGCACAATTGGCGATGAATCAATGATGCTTGGCTACCATGGCGTTAATGACATAAATGTTGACGTTGCCTAAAGCCAAACAACAAATAACTGGGCTATCTTACGTAAAACGTCTGCATAGATTTGTATTGATAACTAATATGGTATTAGGTTATCGTGGCAGTTTATTTGGTGCTTTCGTTGCTAACTTAACAGTACAGGTTATGGTGTGTTTCTTATAATATTTCGTAGACTATCTTCGTTGCCCCCATGGGTATCGCATTCGTTTGAATTAAAAATGGCTATGGATAAACTTTGTTCAAACTACGTTACTGCCCAGGAAATTTCTTAAGTGCACAAAGCTTTTAGCTTCAAGGGATAACTAATGTAACCCAACAGAGTCTCATCAAGTAATTTAATCTCATTAGCAGTTCTCGGCTTCAGAATTCATCAATATATTACATTTATCTGCTTTGCATTTATTTTTATATTACTTTTAATTTAACAGATCTGATACGTTATAAACAATACCTGCATTCTACCCTAAAATTTTATTTACTGTATGTAATGAGTTGTCATGATCGAAGTGAAGGGTCTGGAAGAGCGACATCCACGCTTCCTGTCAATCATTGAGTGGTAGCACTCTCGGATGTCTGCGTGACGAAGGAATTCGTTCACGTCAATCGTTGAAACAATACTACAAGTAAATTTAATGTATCTCAATTTACAAGCAACGAAATGCAATCAAACCAAGTTGCGCCTTGAATCGTATCACCGAGAGTGGTGGTGTAACGGTTAGCGCTCTGGCCTCGCATTCGGGAGGACGCCGGTTAGAATCCCCGTCCGGACATCCAGATTTGGGTTTTCCATGGTTTCCCCAAATCACTCCAGGCGAATGCCGGGATGCTTCATTCAAAAGGCCATGGCCGAATTCCTTCCCATTCCTTGCCCCCCCATCCTTTCCCGTCTCTAAAGACCTCGCTGTTAAGAGACGTTAAGCAGTTAAAAAAAAATTGAATCGTATCAACTGGGAGACTATAACGTTCATGAGAGGAGCCTTGAGTGTAGGCAACCAGATATTCACCAACACAGCGCAGTTCAAGAGTGACTGCAGGTTTCTGTTTTCCCTGGTTGCACGAAATCACTCCAGGGAAGGCCGGGTTGGTTCTTTCAAACGGCAATGTCCTAATTCCTCACTGCTCCTTGCCCCCCCCCCCCACCTTCCCCCATACTCTCCCGCCTCTAACTACCGCGTTGTCGACGGGGCATAAAATTCGAAAAAAGGAATTTTTAGCAACCTACTTACCGAGCGTGGAGGGCGAGTGGTTGCCGCTCTGGCCTCGCATTCAGGACACCGGTTCGAATCCCCGTCCGGGCATTCAGATGTGGGTTTTCCATGGTTACCCAAAATCACTCCATGCGGATGTCGGGATGCTTCTTTCAAAAGGTCATGGCCGAGTTCCTTCCCAGTCATTTGTCTCCAGTCCCGAGTTTCGTCCCGCCTCTAATGACCTCGACGTCGACGAGGCGTAAAGTCATAAGTAAAAAAATAAAATAAATGCAACCTGCTTGTTGATTCCCCTCGTAACATTGTAATAACCAGAAAGTAACAAACTGCTAGTGCAGAGCTCGTTGAACAATTTGCAACCTCCCCAGAAATTGTAATCGTTTATTATCATTGAAGATCTCCAACCTTCTAAAAAAACTTCCATTCCGGCACTGACTGCGCTTGCTGTATTTTTGTTTTAGAATGCTCACTGTACGGTAGCGTCGTTTCTGTGATTAGCGCTCTCGGTTTAATCCGCCTTTCATCTCTGCTACCGAAAGTGTAATATCCGAACTGATTGCTCTAGATTGAAGTAATTTCCTTTAGATAATCGCCAGACATGTTAATATTCATGGAATATGTCAGCTAGCTGCAGATACATGGGAGGCTTACAAAAGAAGCGTATTTCATTTCAAATATATTTTGAGACTATTTGGCTCTTTTCCGCTAACCGCGCGCAGTTCAGATAAGTAGGATACATTTTCATATTAAAAAATTGCAGCAACTGCTCATCGCAGGTAAAAAAAATATTGACTCTAAATAAATACAACCAGAGCGGCAGAGTAATATTTCCGACGGGAAAGTATTTAATGTTGAATGCTGAAATTTTTTTATTACTGCGTATGACGTCAATTTGTTTTTAAAGAAATTAAATGTACAAGCAAGCGTTATTGCGTCCCCGGTATTCAGATTGAATATACGTCCCAGCTCATTTCAAACGAAAGCACAAATTTGCAATTATTATCTAAAAATACCGAAATCTATACAGACCAGTTAAAGGTTTTTTCCCAAAACGATTTTCTCATTCCTGTACCACAGAATACCTCGGTGGTACTGTATCTAGCTCTGATTTCAGTACACCAAATTGAACGCAGATTGAGGGAAATATAATTTGGTAAGTTTCATGATTGTAACAGTGAGTACAGTTCAGCGTATTCTGGTCTACGTGAAAGAGTCTTTAACGTCACGATAACGACCTCGGAATCATGGGGAAAACTTAGGCGTTTCTGATCCTTCCTTATCGAAAGCATTAGACGTTTTTAGTTTATTGTTGTTGTTTTTTGATTCTGGCTTCACGGCTCGGCGACGTCGAGGTCATTAGTGTAAGAAGAGGATTCTAAGGGGGCAGGGAACGGGAAGGAATTTGTCCACAGGAATTCGAACTGGCGTCATCCAGAATACGAGTACACCCACCACGCTCCTAATTTTCTTCACACACTGACGTCACTCAAGAGTGTGGAAAGCTGTCTGTGTTCTTATATGTGCTGAAAATTACTTTATGTGCAGTGTAGTTTTCTAGGGCGACACATTTTGAATTCTTCGAACTGCATACATCGTTTCGCGAGCCATTAGGGTTTGAAAACCACAGCGTATTGATTAGTTTTGCTGCATCGCAACCTAGGTCACTCCCAAGGAGAAGGAGTGAAGTATGATTCCGTGTGGTGACAGAGTTTCTACTGGCTGCGCATTCCACCCACCTTAAGCAAACCCGATAATCCTGCCGGGTAGAGGGGACCTACAGTTTAACGTGGAATCCAAACCACAGAAGCGTTCTGGCGTACTTCACATTACACAGCAAGCTGTGCCAGAGGTGAAGGTGGGGTTAAGTGCCTATGAAAATCCCCGCCGAGACAGGGACTCGAACCGAGGACCTTTCGATCTTCAGTCAGACGCCTTGACCACTGATCCTCCAGACCGCTAGGAGTGAAGTAATATCGGATAAATAAATTTCTCATGCTTGCGAATTTCCTTGTACCCCTTACAATTTTAAGTCTTATCTCGTTTAAAACATACAAAAGTATCTGAAACAGTAGACATTTTTGGTGGTATTTCTTTTAGCGTTTGAAACATTTATCGGTTTTTTTACTTTCTGCAGGTTTATTAAACAATTTATTCTTAAAGTAATTACTGATAATGTGAAAATATCTCAGGGCTTTACTTACTTTAATCTCAGTAATTCAAATTAGCGCTTACTAACATTAAACAACAATTAATTCTTGGCTAGTCAAGGATTATAATATAGGTAGAGGATGAAGTGTTACATTTGGAACAATTTCCAATCAAAGGAAGTGTATCGTTGCTGTCGTTTGTAGTGAACAGAGTCTTATTGGCAAATAATTAATACAACCACCTGTTTAATGTTTGTTGGCAGCTAAGCCGGTCAACCGGACGTGCTGCAGTTCCAGGCAGAGCTTTGTCACGGACACCATCCTATAGAGGAAACAGCTCGCAGTAGACAGATGAGCACACAACAACTCTCATTGTTGACACAAATTTTCCGTAGCCCACGCACCCCTCAGGAGCCGGGAAAAGGTTGAAAGGAAGAAACTTTTTTTTTTTTTTTTTTTTTTTTTTTTTAGGATATGGAAAAATCCGACAAACAGATTGAGTTAAAATTTTACATTGTTGTCAAACACGTCACTCCTCGACCTTTGTATATCTTTGTATATTCCACTTTTACTCTGAATGGCCTTTGACAGAGGCAGAAGGGCAAAAACTTAAAATTTTGAACCGGTCTGTACTGGAATTTTAGAAAACGAAGAGGTAAAACATCTCGAAATGTAGTGTAAAAGGCTTCGAATATATCCCAAGTTGCTGTGAAAAAGACTCAGATGTTACAAAATTAGCGCGATCTGCCAAAAACATGATCGGTAACGAGCGATCGAGAATACACAGCTTTTTTTGTACGAGATATTAAACAAAACGTACTGCACAGGCTCCTTTGATATTTTATTCATAGGTAGGGTATGACTTGTAAAGGGAAAAAAATGAAAGTTTGACTTCAGATCACCCCAGCGGGCTGGGAAAGGTCAAAAGGTCAAGCTCGGCTTTTTGAAGCTATAGGGAAAAACCATCATGTAGATTCAATAAAAAATTTGTATTCCTCAAGATTCCTATGCTCGTATGTTGACCCTCAGACAGGAGTTTGATAAGGGCAGAAGGGCAAAAATAAAAAACTTTGATCCGCTTTCTACGTAAATTTATTTCAGTCTGTGAGAAGGAACATCAATAAATATGGTGTAAAATCCAGCGAAAAATCTGTGTAGTATCATCAAATTTCATTCTTAAGTAAAATTACTTATTTAAAAAACTCAATATATTTATTTCAGCTAGTAAAATACGCTGACTTTTTATTGGCAACATCGAAAGACAAGACACTCTTCGCTTCGTTGCAACCTAGGCAGCTGATTTGCTATTACCTACAGCAGTGTTGTCGACGTATCTGATGTTGTTTAAGATTTTATTTTTATTCTATAACTTCTAAGACTGATCTAAAAATATCCCCAGGATAAAGATTATTAGCCAGAGAGGTGGCAACACGTAACATTGCCAAACGCCTTTATTAATTGAAATTATATCGGACGTTCGTTGATATTTTTATTCTGGGGTAGAACTCGGTTATTACCTTTACTTCTTTTTAGTTTATCACTTTACGCCTCATCGACGTCAAAGTCATTAGTGGCCGGAAAGGAATGTGGGCAAGGAACGGGAAGGAATTCGGCCATGGCCAGTCCCGTTGTTATGAGAATTTTAAGATTTTCTTATACTTGGTTAAAACAAAGGATGCTCGATCATCTATAAAAAAAAGCATATTTATCGGCTTTCGTATCCTTGAATCTTTTTAATAGTAGTATGTGCAGAGAGAACAAAGATTATCGTATGCTGAAAACAAAATTGAATTATATGCGTTTGAAACTCACACATCCTGTATATTCAGTGGTATGTGGTTCGTAGAAATACTTTAGGCATAAGAGACGTTCAGCTAATCATGCGATAGTCATTACAATCTGATTAGTCAGGAGTGTAGTGTAACGAGTCACTTGTTATGGTTACAATGTTCTTCCGATTTTGGAATAATTCAGACCATTCCTTCTGGGTGTTGCAATTTTCACAAACAGTAGTGTACTTAAAAACCAAACATTTTGAAATGTTATGACTTAATTCAAAGCTAAGCTATCTCTGACTGATAGGTGTTCTAGTTCTTTATTTATTCCCGCGCACCTATGTGTCCCTTCATGTATTTATATAGATAAAAAACTATTAAATATGTAATTCACAACATTTTCATCTTATAACGTCATCTTGGTATCTGCCTGATAGGATCAGCACTAAGTTTAAAGAAAGTAAAGCAATTAGGCACGCTCTATATTAATAAGTCTTATCTGTGATTGCATACATAAAAAATAAACCATTTAAATCTTGCATGAATAGTTTAATCTCTCATTATTTTCTAACTTTCATTGCTTTTTCAATTTTTTCATAATACGTTTTTTAATTCTTCATCATCTCTATTTGCCCTTGGAATATTACATTCATAATTCGATGTTTTGTTTGAAATCTTACCAGTCATCTTAAAATATTATTACGTGCTGAAGTATAATTGTCTCCCATTATTCTAAATGAAAAATGCAGAACAAGTAGTATTAAAAAATAACAGCGATACGTAATAACTAGGGTTCGGATCTTTATGACGAAAAATAGAGAAATATGAATGCAAATATGGGCTTAAAAATGAGTAAACATGACCTAAAAATTATAAAACATTTAAATTTATTATACATCGAAACATGCTCAAATATACATCATTCATTTTATCTAGTAGTGTTGCTTTTTGTAGATAGCATAATTTGTTTCCGTTGACTCAATTCACAATTTAGAAAATAATTTTTTTCGAAAAATTGTTTTCATGTTCCTGTAAATGAATAAATTGCAAAAATTTTCTTTCAACAAAAAAGTTCGCTCTCTGCTTTGTCCTGCTGAATGCCGTGATACATTGTAGTTCTTGGGTTTTTAAAAAAAAAAAAAAAAGTAGATAAATTAATTAAATTGGAACCCAAACAACTTCTATCGATTTACACACCCTTAGAGTGTTAAACAAACAAATTGTAGTGTAGAAAAAAAATCGTTTATAATTTCGTAGGTGTTTTGTCGGACTTCGGACTTAGTCAGCTTCCTTTAGCATTCCACCATAAATTTTTCCATCCGGCAGTTCTATATGACTTGGATGAAGATGTTCAATCTTTCAATATTTTCTTGTAAATTCTTAGGTATCAAAGTTCTCTTCGGGTATGTGAATACCATAAACTCTGTTGGCAGACTTTTTGTTCTGGAACCCTGAGGTGTGACTATGATGGGTGCTGTATCCCGCCGCCTCGTATGAATAGATCGGCCATGGATACTGAACGCACGATATATTAGATGTTCAGGACAAGAGTAATCAATAGTAAATCCAGCATGGCTGATTCACAGGGCACATTCTTCGATTGTATGTGGACCAACACATCAGATGAATCAATTGTGATTTCTGTATTGATAATGGTTGTATCATATGTATTGAAAACGCTGAATTACAGTTTGAACATAGGTTTATACTGTCGTACATATTATCGTGATGCGGTAAGTCTTCTGAACAGAACATTAAAATATAAAATAATTGTTTAGAAAACATAAAAACCGCATTCAAAAAAAGAGCACTAAAAATTTTAAAATAACTTTATACCTTGCTTAGAAGAAAGTAAATCTAAATGGACAATATTTTACATTACTGTTATTGAACTTTTTACATTAATTAGTTATTTTTGGAGACGGTTCCAGCTGTCAGATCGCGCATATCAAATTACTGAACTTTATCTGGTGTTCGAGGCGAACCGAGAGTATGAACAAAAATTCCAAATATTTTACAGCAAGTCGTGAGGAAGATAATTTTAGTTGCGGGAGACAGCTTAGGGGAAAAAATTAACGGTATGTTATCTGCGGCTTGGAGTCGTTGGTCATCCAGGCATATCTCTGGCGCTACAGTGTCAGTTGGTAGGCTCCATCATGCAGCAAACACTTTATAGTTAGTATAATTTCGGTGTATCATCTATATATTTCAGTTTTGTTGAAAAATGTTTCTAGAATTAATTGTAGGTAAGTAGTAATATGATTTTTTATGTATTATTGTTTTTATCTTTTTTTCCTGCTTTGGCTGGCACCGACTCAAAAAAAAACTAATTAATATAAAAATTTCAATAATGGTAATGTAAAATATTGTCCATTTAGATACTTCTAAGCAAGGTATAAAGTTATTTTAAAATTTTAGTGCTCTTTTTTGAAGGCGATTTTTATGTTTTTTAAACAATTATTTTATTTTTAAATTTTTAGTGGTATTATAGTTAATTTGTATTTAAATATTCGGCAGCAGTTCTCATTTTGCGAACTTCCTGGTAGCTCAGTGGTTAAAGCGAATGCTTTTAAAAAAATCTTTCTTTACAACAACTTTCAGATTGGAGTGAATTGGATGCTGTGTTACGGAATGTCAGTTAACATTTTGGTCCAGGCTGTGTTTCGATCTAATCATAACATCTGTTAAAGCTGCTGCTCGATAATCGAAACATGTAACATCTGGACATTAATACATACCACATACACAAATCTGTCTCTGGAATATATCTGTTCGTTCCGGCATCACATAGAAAATATAGAAATTTAATTGGTATTAACAACGTAAAAGCTCGGGGTTCATGTTGAAATCTGAAGTACATGTTAAGACATTAGGACACATACATTCTGTAAATATTCTGCTTAATTGATTTTGACGGTACTTACAACTGTGGATTTTGTAAAGAACATTGGAAATTATAAACTATGGGGGTAAAGGAGAAGAGGGATTGGGCTTTTGTATACCAAAAGTAGACTGTCTTTTTTGATTGATTTAAAGTATACGTTTGTAAATTTCTATTGATATCGTATAAAATTTTTAGGTATATATAAAAAAAATAATTAAGGTGTGTGGAGGTGAAGAGTAGTTTGGTTTTTGTTACGGTAGTGTGGACAGTATTTTTCTATGTGTTTTAAAGTATACATGTGCAAAGTTCCATCGAAACCAGATAAAAACTGTAGCTTTGTGTAAAGAACATTTACAAAAATTAAATGGGGTAAGGGAGTGAGCGGTTGGGTTTTGTAAACAGAATATTTCTCTTTGTTCTTAAGTATACATTTGCAGTGTTCCATCGAAATCTGAAAAAAAACGGTAGGTATCTATAAAGAACATTGGAAATTAGGAGCGGTGGGCGTAGAAGGGAAGAAGGGTTCTGCTTCTGCAAACGACTTCAAAAAAGGAGGAGGTTCTCAATTCGTCTGATTTTTTTTATGTATGTTCAGCGATATCTTCGCCAATTTTGAACTGATTTAAATGAATTTTTTATAGTGGATAGAGTATACTTCCAAAGTGGTCACATATGAATTTCATTGAGAAACCACCCCTTCTACCCCTTTACACGTCTTAACTTTTATACAAACCACACTTTTTATCCGATTTTGATGGAACTTTGGAAATGTATAGTAAAAAATAAACAGAAAAATACTGTCAACTTTTGGGTTGAAAAAACCGAACCCCTCTCCCCGTATCCACCCCTTAATGTTTGCCAATGTTCTTTATACAAAGCTAAAGTTGACACCATTTATCCGACCTCCATTAAAGTTGGTATATACATGCAATTTTTTATGGAAAAGGTTTCTGACCGAAAAAGATAAAAAAAACGCCCCTCTCTCCCTTTACATCCCTTAATTTTTATACACACCCACATTTTTTATCCGATTCAATGGAAGTTTGGACATGTATAGTCAAAAATAAAGATAAAAATGCTGTCAACATTTGGTTTGAAACTGTAGTCGACATCATTTAACTGATCTCCATTAAAGTTGTCATAAACATGTAATATTTCATGGACTAGGTTTCTGACGAAAAAATAAAAAAATGCCACCCCATCTCCTCCTTTACACCCCTTAATTTTATAGAAACCTATATTTCGTATCTGATTTTGATTGAATTTTGCCAATGCATACTTTCAAACAAACAGTAAAATCTTTTCAACATTTGGTCTGCCAAAGCTCAACCCCTCTCCCTCCTACCAACCCCTTAATGTTTGTCAATATTTTTTTTTATAAAAAGCTACAGTCGCCACCGTTTGACCTGTTACCATGACAGTTGGCGCTTATATGTATTTTTACATGACGAAGGTTTCTGACCATAAAATCAAAAACCACCCCCACTACCCATTAAACCGTTTAATTTTTATACAAACCCACAGTTTTTATCCAGTTTAGATAGAACTTAGCAAACTTTTACTGTAAAACAGAAAAAATAATGTCAGCTTTTGGTTTGCAATTTGGTTTTGTCAATTTTCTTTTTGGAAAGTTACAGTTGACACCAATTGACCGATCTTATAAAAGTTAGCACATATATGTATTTTTTTATGGAGAAGATTTCAGACCAACAAATAAAAAAAAACTATCCTTAGCTCCCCTTTTACATCAATTAATGTTTGTGCAAACCCACATTTTAATCCAATTTCGGTGGAACTTCGCATGTATACACTTTAAAGCAAATAGAATCAGAAACATACTACTCACATTACTTTGACAAAAACACAAACCCTATTCCCCTTTCTATCCCTTTAATTACTGTCTAAGTTCTTTACATAAAGCTACCTTTACTACCTGATTATGAAGGAAGTATGCACATGTATACTTCAAAACAAACAGAAAAATACTGTCTGCATTTGGTTTACAGAAGCAAAAACCTCTCTCCCCCTTTCCACCCCTTTAATCTACAAAGCAGAGTTTCTATCTGATTTTGAAGAAAATTTGCACACATTTACTTTTAAAAAATACATAACAATTGTATTTAAATTAGGTTGCAGAAGCCCAACCCCTCTTCCCTTCTACCCCCACCCCACCTAATTTCCAATGTTACTTATAGATACCTACCGTTTTTTTCAGATTTCGATGGAACACTTAAGAACAAAGAGAAACATTCTGTTTACAAAACCCAACCGCTCACTCCCTTACCCCATTTAAGTTTTGTAAATGTTCTTTACACAAAGCTACAGTTTTTATCTGGTTTCGATAGAACTTTGCACATGTATACTTTAAAACAAAGAGAAAAATACTGTCCACACTACCGTAACAAAAACCAAACTACTCTTCACCTCCACACACCTTAATTATTTTTTTATATATACCTAAAAAATTTATATGATATCAATAGAAATTTACAAACGTATACTTTAAATCAATCAGAAAAGCCAGTCTACATTTGGTATACAAAAGCCCAATCCCTCTTCTCCTTTACCCCCATCGTTTATAATTGCCCATGTTCTTTACAAAATCCATAGTTTTAAGTACCGTCAAAATCAATTAAGCAGAATATTTACAGAATGTATGTGTCCTAATGTCTTAACATGTACTTCAGATTTCAACATGAACCCCGAGCTTTTACGTTGTTAATCCAATTAAATTTCTATATTTTCTATGTGATGCCGGAACGAACAGATATATTCCAGAGACAGATTTGTGTATGTGGTATGTATTTATGTCCAGATGTTACATGTTTCGATTATCGAGCAGCAGCTTTAACAGATGTTATGATTAGATCGAAACACAGCCTGGACCAAAATGTAAACTGACATTCCTTAACACAGCATCCAATTCACTCCAATCTGAAAGTTGTTGTAAAGAAAGATTTTTTAAAAAAACCTTCGCTTTAACCACTGAGTTACCAGGAAGTTCGCAAAATGAGAACTGCTGCCGAATATTTAAATACAAATTAACTATAATACCACTAAAAATTTAAAAATAAAATAATTGTTTAAAAAACATAAAAACCGCCTTCAAAAATAAGCACTAAAAATTTTAAAATAACTTTATACCTTGCTTAGAAGAAAGTAAATCTAAATGGACAATATTTTACATTACTGTTATTGAAATTTTTACATTAATTAGTTTTTTTTTGATTTGGTGCCAGCCAAAGCAAGAAAAAAAGTAAAAACAATAATAAATAACAATAATACATAAAAAATCATATTACTACTTACCTACAATTAATTCTAGAAACATTTTTCAACAAAACTGAAACATATAGATGATACACCGAAATTATACTAACTATAAAGTGTTTGCTGCATGATGGAGCCTACCAACTGACACTGTAGCGCCAGAGATATGCCTGGATGACCAACGAGGCCAAGCCATAGATAACATACCGTTAATTTGTTTCCCTAAGATGTCTCCCGCAACTAACATTATCTTCCTCACGACATGCTGTAAAATATTTGGAATTTTTGTTCATACTCTCGGTTCGCCTCGAACACCAAATAAAGTTCAGTAATTTGATCTGCGCGATCTGACAGCTGGAACCGACTCCAAAAATAACTAATTAATGTAAAAAATTTCAATAACAGTAATGTAAAATATTGTCCATTTAGATTTACTTCTTCTAAGCAAGGTATAAAGTTATTTTAAAATTTTTAGTGCTCTTTTTTGAAGGCGGTTTTTATGTTTTTTGAACAATCATTTTATTTACTATACATTTCCAAAGTTCCATCAAAATCGGATAAAAAGTGTGGATTGTATAAAAGTTAAGAGGTGTAAAGGGGTAGAAGGGGTGGTTTCTCAATGAAATTCATATGGGACCACTTTTGAGGTATACTCTATCCACTATAATAATTTCATTTAAATCAGTTCAAAATTGGTGAAGATATTGCTGATCATACATTTAAAAAAATCAAAAAAAAATCTGACGAATTGAGAACCTCCTCCTTTTTTTGAAGTCGGTTAAAAAGGGCAGTGATCGCGTAGGCTTATTTCCGTCTCTGGCAACTTAAGTTCGGAGGGTGGCTTTACTGTCAAATTGAAGCAACGTTTTATCTTCTTAATGTGCCACCTGATAGTGTTTTTATGTCACACTCCAGTTTTTATAGCTACATTTCACCTTAACATCCGGAGCCACCGGATCGTGAGTGTAAAGTTTCTTTGTCAAACCTCTCACGTTTCGGACAGAGAATCTCTTACTTATCAGAAAAAAATGTGATGAGTATTTGGAGGAACGTTTAGATTTCTCATAATGTAATGTGGTATGTAAACTTACAGATTATTCTTACTTGGTATTAAATCATCCAAATCATTCGCAACGGAATTTATGTCTGATCTTGTTCTGTTTCGCTAGGTTGAGATACTTACAGATTCATTACATTATTCAGATGGACGCGGTGTTCACATAGCTCTACGTTCCCGCCATTACTTTTTATTAATGTGTAAAATCGGCAGCTATATTAGGATATTTGTGGATCACTAAGTAGTCAACGTTATTAAAACCAACTGTTTCTGTATTAACATATTTTATACTATGTACTTCCAACTGTTATTGCAGATATTGTTGATGGGTATGGTGTAAATTGTTGTTACCAATTGCTGATCACCTGCAGTTTTTTATGTTGTATCGTCGATTGTTGTTGACGATGTATTATATCACATTTGTGCTGAGAGTAGGAGGATAAGAGGGTTTCTAATACACTTTTTGTTCCCACGTCACCTAATATCATAAAAATACAATAAAAGTTAATGGCCACATAAATCAGATGCTTATCTGCCATCGTTGGAGAAAAAAAAAACAGGGGTATCCTCCTACTGCTGAGATATCGCGAAAAATGAAGCGCATTTCTTCGTATATCAGTGATCGTTTCTATTAACAACGCAGTACACGTAGCTGCGATATGACATCGAGGGGATGTCGATTCACGTCCTCGTCCGGCTATCCAGATTTCGTTTCTCCATTGTTTGCCGAAATCACTACGGACGAATGCAGGGATTGTTCCTTGAAATTGATATGGACGATTTCCTGCCTGTTCCTTGCCACCCATCCTCTCTCAGCGCAGCCAGGACGACGAAGAGCTGGATAGCTGCAAGGGGAAAAAATGACATACTCTAAACAGAAAAACTACGGGTAAAAGTACAATCACTGAATCAAATTATTCGAAAGAGCAGACCTCGTACTACAGCTATAATAAGTGTATTTTATAACTAGCATTTACGCACAACATCGTTCAAAAGGACTGTTATTGTACTCACCCCACTCTGAAAGCAACATGGTAACAACTACGTGATCCGTGGTCTCTATGGCTCACTGATCGTAAATTCTTTCTGCAACAAACTCTAGCTTCACTCTTCCGAACACTGAACTCATGATAAACATTACGACTGCGAGAAGTAACTTACCTTTAAATGGATACTAATTTGTGAACTTCATTCAAGTGATTCTTGTTTGCGTGCGTAGGGATAAATTCGTTACTGTTACGCGTTACGCGATCAATGCGCATGCGTAGAACGTTAATAATCATGTGACTACATCAGACAGGATATTTACATCCAGAGGAGTCGACATTATTAATCAGTGAGACATACACCAGTATTTTTATTTGCTGTTTTGTTTATTAGTTGATTTTTGTTTATTTATATTCGTTCAATATTCTCTGGTCGTTTCATTTTCATGCAGAAATATTAGCATTCATCTTTACAACAGTGCGAATGTGTTATTTAAGCTTTTAAAAATTATTTAAATTATGCGCCTGAAACCAGCGTTCAACCAATAATTTTTGTCGGGCTTAAAAGCTAGTTATTATCAAAACACTGATACCACACCAGTATTTTTAGTTACTTTTGTTTTAGTTATAAGCCAGAGAACGTGCGTTCTACCCGTCCTTTTTGTCGGGTTTAGATGCTAGTTACTAATGAAAACTGACTGTAAAAACGGTTATCAGATGATTATGTTCAAGATGTTCGGGAGTATTTTAAATCGCGATACACTTCGTGACTAACATGGTGCTACTGAAAGCAGCTTATTAATTACTATTAATAACTAAATTCCTCGTGCTTTATGCTGTAACAAGAATTATCTTGTCCAGGCTCCATTTTTATCTAACCATTCCCTCCTCTAATATTGCCGCTACAAAATCAAACGATGCAGCCTCAACTAAACACATGAAATGCATCGCAAACTACGTCTTGTGAAATAACGACATTTTATACATCAGGATTCCTAGTTGGCATAGCATAAACTATCGCAATAAAGTAATAATTATTATTTAATAATTACTCCAGTACAACTGTTTTAGGATATTATTCATTTCACGGACGCGTTTCGCCTCTCGTCGAGGTATCTTCAGCGTATAGTTTCTATCTACATTTCCGTTTTGAGGTGATGTTGTTGGACTCTGTGACCTCAACCAGCATGCTGTTTACACTATTGCACTTCATTATACAATTCTGGTATAGTTTTGATCATATGACTCCACTAGTAGTCAATTTTGAGCCACAGTTTTTGAGCAGCAGCGCGCATACGAAAACAATAGTTTTGTAATCAAGAACTGTGCTTCAAAAAACAAGATACAGACTAAGGCTAGATTCAATCTATATATATATATAAAAGATGAATGTACATATTGTTTGTTTGTTTGTTTGTTGTTCATACAAATCCACAGTTTTCATCCGATTTCGATGAAAGTTTGCACACTTATCCTTCGAAACAAGGAGAAAAGTACTGTCTACATTTGGTTGAAAAATTTTCTGCATAAATAATACATGTTCGAAAAATTACTGTTAGGTAATAGACAACGCGTAGGATGTGTACGTCTCTGTACTGACTTTCCACATAGCGGTCTGTTAGCTCATTGCGTAACGCACTTGCTTACTGCTGTTTGGATCGTGGTCTCCGGTTCAAATCTCCGTGCAGGCAAAGATTTTTAAAAATTGTATTTCATCATAAGAGACATGCCTGGACCGTCGGTTATTCGGATTGAATGTTAAACTGTAATATCACAAATATAATGATCTATAATGATCCTTCATTGGTTGTACGCAGTCTGTGTGTGTGTGTGTGTGTGTGTGTGTGCGTGTGCGTGTGTGTGATCTGCAGTAATAATACTATAAATGCGGAAGTAAGTCTCTGTCTATTTGTTTTGACGACTAAATGGCTATATCGATATTGATGGAATTTGACAAGAAAATCTGTAATAAGGGCACAGGATAATATTTTTGTACGATTAACAGTTGTAGTCAAGAAATTTTGAAAATTTATCGAATGGTGCCAGAAATATTTTGGAAATTGATTCTCTTCAAGAGACAGGTTCGTTGGTAGAATGACATAGTGTTAGCTTTCCTGACATATTATGCCGACTCGGTGTTGTTTGGGATCAATCCTTCGTTACCAACAACTTGCTACATTCAATTCTGGCAAAGAAATTCTAAATCCACGCGTACGAATTCGCGGGTATCACCTAGTAGTCTGTAATGTACAGAGCGTGCCTTATATTTTTAATAATTTTGAAAAAGTTTCTATTTACTATACAAATGCAATGTAGTATCATCTTTCGGCCATTCAAGTGCGAAAGAAACATAAAAAATATACAGGAAAAATACATTGAAGTTTCACATCTTGGGCGTGTACAACTGATACACATACCAGAGTCCTTTTTTTCAATTCCATAGGATTTCGACGTTATATCTAAATAAAACTTACCTTATTCTACTCGTGGAAGCACGGGCTGTACTTTAATAGAAATCACATTAGAATCTAAGCAGTAGTTTATGCATTAATTGCATTCATTAACCAGAACATCAGCAGAAAAACAAACGATCAGGTTTTGCGTGAATCACGATCAGTTTTCCGACATCACATCAAAGTGAAATATATCTTATATTACCAGCGAGACAACGGGCTGTGCATTAATTTAAACAACATCAAAATCTGACCTGTTCTTCTTGTGTGAACTCCGTTCATCACAACATGTAGACAGACGGAGAAATTCGATTAAAAATATTGATTCTTTCTATGTAGCTTATTAATAGTAACTCTAACTAATTTTTTCAAAAAGTATCTCACATGTACAGACTTTTCTGGGTGATAGTTTTATTGTATGTATGGATAATTATTAAACAGAATGGAAACTTTCCCAACGTATGATTGCAATGACGTCTTCACGGGTGTATCGCCGTATTGTGTTGTGAAAACACAATATGTTCGACGACTAGCGTCCGCCGACTGCCTTAGGTGTGAAATCATCTGTAATGGTCTTTTGACCGACTGTTAATAAGATAGCTTATGTGCCATATCCTTCTCAGATACGTTACCAGCATGGTACCCGGCGTTGCCCGGTCTATTTGGGATTGATTTACCTGTAAACTATTTTTGTATTTCTGATGTGAATCCAGTGTACAAAGTTTCAATAATTTGGCAAACCATTTCCGTAGGTAAACTAAATATTGATATAGTCGAATTATTCCCAGAATTGGGTGAATTGTGTGCTGTGATGTGGAATCTCATTTTACATTTTGGTCTAAGTTGCATTTCAATCTAATCGCATCTGTTAAACTTGCTGCTCGCATTCATACATACCACATACATAAAGCTGTTTCTGGAATATATCTGTTTGTTAAGGCATCACGCAGAAAATTCAGATTTTTAGCAGGTTTTCACAACTTGAAAGCTTGGGGCGTAAGTTAAAATCTGACGTACATGTTGAGACATTTATTTTATGAATAATGTGGAATAACTTGAAAACTGCTGAATCGAGTGTGACGGGATTTAATTAAACCTGTGGGGTTTCTATAAATACCATTGGGAATTAACAGGAGTGGGGGTAAAGGGAGAGAATGGTACGGCTTTTTGCAAACCAAATGTAGACACTATTTTCTGTTTGTTTTAAAGTATACATGTGGCAAAGTTCCTTCAAAAATCGGATAGGAACTGTAGCTTGTATAGAGAACAGTGACAAAAATTATGGTGGTGAAAAGCAAGAGAGGGGTTTTCAGACTTGTTTTAAATATGCGTGTGCAAAGTCCCGTCGATATCGGATAAAAGATGTGAGTGTGTACAAAGAACACTGGAAAATATTATGTGGGTGTAAAGGGGAGAAGTAGTTCAGTTTTTTGTAAAAGTAATGTGAACAGTATTTTTTTCTTTGTTTTAAAGTATATGTACGCAAAGTTCCGTCGAAATCGGATAAAAACTGTGGGTTTGTATGAAAATTAAGTGGTGTAAAAGGGGAGAGGGGATAATTTTTGGGTCAGAAATCTTCTCCATGAAAAAATACATACAGGGTGATTCAAAATAATGTGGACAAAATGACATGGTAGATCAGTCATACAATAAGAATCAAAAATCGCATAGGAACAGAGGGTCGGAACTGCGATCCGGAACCTCTACAGGGCGTCTAAAATAACACTGACACAAAGCGAAGAAAAAATCCATTACAGATCATTTTATTGATAATTACTCACTCACATGCGACTAATGGAAGCCAAATGTTGAGCCTACAGCAGATGCTCAAAGTTTTTGCCAAATGCATCTAGACAAGCCCGGCATCTCCGTTGCATGGAACGGCGCACCTTCTCAAAGATTCCAGGTGTATCTCGAACACATCCGGCTTGCCGCAACGATTCTTCCTACCGAGTCTTTCCGGCGTTTCAACAGGTGTTTCATACATAAGTCCTTTTAAAAATCCTCCACAAGGAAAAATCCAAGGGAGACAGGTCTGGTGATCGTGGTGGCCATGCGGTCCACCGCGACCAATCCAGTATAAAGGCGTTTGCGACCCTCTGTTCCTATGCGATTTTTGTTCCTTTTTGTATGACAGATCTTCCATGTCATTTTATCCACGTTTTTTTTAATCACCCTGTATATGTGGTAACTTTCATGGTGGCTGGTAAAAGTCTATTAATCTCGGTTATATATTTATATATACCAACATCCATTTTTATATTTCAGATATACGTAAGAGTCGTCTCATTAGCTGTCAGTCAGCAGACCATGGCAGATGTCTAAGCGGCGGAGCTAGTCGTGTTCACAATACAATACGGCGATAAACCCGGGAAGATATCATTGCAATTATGAAATAGATTATGGGGTATATAAAATTTGTGTGTGGCACCCAAGAGGTGAAGCCACGTTCGGAAGAAACTTTGCTTTTATAACGTATTGGAGACTCGCAGGTTGGAATCTCGAATCTAGAAGTACAGTATGCTGTCGGTGCCATTTGCTTATAATTCCAATAAAGTAAGTAGTAAGTATGTGTATCATTATTAGTCGGGACACCCCCAAGGGTAGTTCGACCATCTAACTGACAATGTTTTGATTTGCCGTGCAATCAGCCTCTCTCCCGGTAATCCTACCGGGTAAAATGGTCGTACAGTTTTACGTGGAATCCGAATGACGGAGCTCCCTAATGTATTCCAAATGAACAAAGAAAAGCTTTGCAGGGGGTGATCGTTGGTTGCTCGGATCCTCGTTTGGGAGCGTCCATAAACTACGTGGCTCGGTCTGGGGAGGGTGAGGCGTTGTCTTGAAAGCTACGCTGGGCTACGTAGGGGGAGGAGGGGTTTTGAGCCAAGCCACGTTCATATTATTTGTCAAAGTTAAAATAAGGTGCAGAACACACACAGCATGTGAATATTTATTTTCCGTCACTTGATTAACTTCGTATATAATTTACGGTAGTCTGACGGGAGAAAACAGTACAAAATGTCTTCTGGAACCAATAGGGCAAAAAGCTACGTGCTACGTGGAAGGGGGCGGGGGGAGGTAGAGGCAAAAGCCACGTCTGGCTACGTGGTGAGGGTTTTCACAGGAGGTAAAAAAAATAAATTGGAGCTACGTAGTTTATGGACGCTCCCTCTGGACGGGTACTTCCATTCGTCCATGTGTTTCTAAGTGTTAATGTAGGTGTAATGATGACTGTAGTAATGTTGATAAGTGTAATGTGTTGTTTTTTGGGGCCTGAATGGAGATCAAAGAAAGGAGATGATAAAACATAGTGTCGCAGAAGTACACCAGCGTAGGCCGGTAGGTTTCATGTCACACTGAGACGGAAGAAATTATCATCCATCAGATACCTCAGTTCCATTTTTGAAGTGAAATCTTCTATAGCCGCGTTAGGCAATGTTTGGACGGGGGTAAATCTATGAGTTGTTGACTTCCCGTCACTGACATTCTATGATGTGTTGTGTGTATGATATTCGAGTTCGACGCTTTTTGGATGGGTAAAGTCTTATGAGTTCCAGTCACCAACATGATAAATATGACGTGTTGCACTTTGAAAGCAGCGAAAGTATAGTTTATACTTGTATCTAATGTATAAAAATGAATCTTTGTTTTTTTTTGCCAATATCTTCATACAAACGCAGTTTTTTTTCGATTTTGATGGAACTATGCATACATATACTTCAAAACAAATAGAAAAATACTGTTTATGTTTGATTTAAAAAAAAAAAAAAAAACGAAACGCTCTTCTCCTTTCCCCTCCTCCCCCCCCCCCTCCCCCGCCAATCACCTTAATTTATGTCAACGTCGTTCATACAAACCCACAGTTTTTAATCCGTTTTGATAGTACATAACACACGTATACTTAAATAGAAGGCGGTCTGGTAGCTCAGCGGTTAAGGCGCTTACTTCCGAAAGTTTCTCTCTCCGGTCGCGGGTTCAAATCTCATGGTGAGCAGGAATTGATAGTAGTTATATTCGATTATATGAGCTACGCTGGGACGCTCCGTGGTTCTGATTCGACGTTAAACTGCAGGCCCTGAGGAAAGGAATTGGCCTTCCTGTCTCTGACACAATAGCTTGCTACATCTCCTTCGGGATGATTCGACCAAACTTTGGGTCGTGGACTAAGTTATATTTTTAGTTTTTGAAGTGAAAACTTCTTTACATGCGTTGAGTGATTTTTGGTTGGGTAAAATCATATGAGTACGCGTCACCGACATGCTAATTTTAACAGTATATCGGTAACTATAATTATGACGTGTTGCGCTTATGATATTCATAGTTTTATGTTTTCACTTCTGTCAGCAGTCCCTAATGAATGCCAGTTCGATTTTTTTTTTTTTGATTTTTTTTTTTTTTTGATTTTTTTTTTTCTCAAATGTTGCTGCTCATCTAGTGGGCTTAGTTTCCAGCAGGAAGCGGTGTGGAACGCTTTCCAATTTTTTTTTTCCTTACGGATTTACGCCTCGTCGACGGCTAAGGTCATTAGAGGCGGGATGGGACTGGGGACAAGGAATGGAAAGGAATTCGGCCACGGCCTTTTTGAAGGAAGCATCACGGCATTCGCCTGGTGTGATTTGGGGAAACCATGGAAAACCCAAATCTGGATGCCCGGACGGGAATTCCAATCCGCGTCCTCCCAAATGCGAGGCCGGAACGTTAACCATTCACCCGCCACGCTCGGTACGCTTCCCAAAAATTGATGAGACAGCTAGATGTATGCCGAAGGACAAGTTGCAATTCAGCAGTTAGAAACAAACTATGGCTGGGAATGCCACAGGAAATGCGTTCTGGGTGTGATTCTGACTACATCGACTTTATTCTGTTGCTAGTGATATGCTTTACCCAAAGGCCGGGACAGGACTATTTTCACCTTTTAGGTGAGCAATCACGTCTTCAGTGTATGCACCTGCTGCCTACGAATAGAGG
The DNA here is from genome assembly GCA_031002005.1 of Vandiemenella viatica. Classification (NCBI taxonomy): domain Eukaryota; kingdom Metazoa; phylum Arthropoda; class Insecta; order Orthoptera; family Morabidae; genus Vandiemenella; species Vandiemenella viatica. The sequence continues at coordinate 5,280,358 of CM061921.1, read as the reverse complement.
TCAAGGCATGAGTGTGCCTGCAACTCCAGCCTGGGATTGGCTAGATCTGCCTTTGTTTTCTACGTAAATTGAGTGACAGAGTATTTGTGTATCATTTCTAATCTGTCCTACTTCATTCATGATTGTACGATGGATGAAAGGATTAGTGTAAACGTTGGAAAAACATTTCATCTGGTAGCGTTTCCTGAAACTTTGAATGTTTTGCTGTTGTTAATGACTCCAATGTTCTGTATATGAATCAAGTGGCTATAATAAAAGTACAGAATCATGAGAGATATGCATCATGTAAAAAAGGGTGTGAGACAAGGTTGTAGTCTTTCCGCATTGATATTCAATTTGTATGTAGAGGAAGCAATGAAGGAAGTAACAAAAATTTAATGCGGCATAAAAGTTCAAGGAGAAAAAAATCAGTATGCTGCGATTTTTTGATGACATTGTCCTGTTAGCAGAACAGACTTATGATATTGATTAGTTACTGAATGTCATGAATAAAATACCGAAGGAATATTTTGGACTAAATATAATCCAAACCAAGACAAAACTGATTAAATGTAATAGAAATGATAGCAGTAATAGTGGATTAAATATAAAAATATGATCTGATGCGATAGGAGAAGTAAGAGAATTCTGCTATGTAGGAAGTAAAACTAAACCTCAGTAGGAATGATGTTAAAAGCAGAAAAGCACTATCAAAAAGAGCCTGCATGAAAAATAAATATTTTAGTTTCAAATATTTATCTAGGACTCAGAAAGAAATTTTTGTAACTTTATGTGTGGAGCACAGCACTTTTTGGTAGGGAAGCATGACTTTAGGAATACCAGAAAAAAAGTAAAATTGAAGCATTTGAAATGCGATGCTGTAGAATTATGCTGACAATTAAATGGACAGAAAAAGTACGAAATGAACGAGTTTTGGAAATGATGGATGAGAAAAGAAACTTATGGAAGAGTCTTACAGAAAGAAGAGGTAGGATGGTAGGTCATATTTTGAGACATGCAGGATTGGTTAATTTGTTAGTGGAACAGTGAGGTAGACAAAGATAAGAACACGTAAAGAAGATAATTGTGTACAACAGGGACCTGTGGCACGTGGTCCTAAAATGGCTGCATCAAAAAAAAAAAAAAAAAAAAAAAAATGGGTGGTTGAATAGGTGTGAATAAAATAGACGTCAGGATTAAATTAGATTAATATACGAGTATGAAGGAAAAGGTAGTCTGTGGCGATTGGTGTCTATGACACGGGGCAGTTAGGCCATTAGTAAAAAGAGAGTTAGGCTTATAGATCCGGTTCTTGAGGTTGCCGCAGAAATTTATGGTACGATTAAGTGGCGTAACTACCGTTGAGGCCCGTGGAAAATTCATCGGAAAGACTCCCCCCCCCCCCTTTTCCACCTGAGTGCCGGTTCTAGGGACAGGAAATGGGGATCCTGTGGGTGAGAGCAAACCTGGCTACCGAATTTATGATCCACCTTTTCATTTTCTAGCTCTATTAATGCAGCGGGCGCGACAATGGGCGGGGCTGTGGAAGGGGGCGGCAGGCCCTCTCGGTCCGGGGCCCTTCCAGATGCGGACTGGGGTCCCCCTCCGGCTGGGGGCCCATGGCATTTTTCCCATCCTGCCACCCTATTATTACGCAACAGTGTAGATGTAAACTTGCATTATTTTCGTTTCCACTACAAAAGACGACAAAGCTGACTGAAAAGTTTTACCAGCCATTTTCACTGTTAATACTAACATGCTTAGCCTTTTCCACTGTTAATACTAACATGTGCTAATGACCTCGTCGTCGACGCGCCTGAAAACACCAACTCCTACAGCAACAACATGATTCTTTACATACTACGTCAAGAAACTTGGGTTGCTACATTCTTATCAGTAAAGCGATCGTTCTCATGCAATCTGTGACTTTGTTTTCTGAAAGTCTGCACAAGTTCCCGAGTAAGTCTGTGCAGTAGAACCTAAGAATTTGCGAAGAACTCGAACTGAATTTTAAATTTACTAATAAATTAATTGCACCTACTCTAAACTTGGAGCGGTCTAGTGTCTCAGTAGTTAAGGCGTCTGACTGGAAGTAGAAAGGTCCCAGTGTTGAATCCCTGATTCGGCGGGGATTTTGAAAGGACCTTAATCCGACCTTCACCTTTGGTACAGCTTGCTGTGTAATGTGAAGTACACCAAAACGTTTCCGTGGTTTGGATCCCATGTTAAACTGAACGTCCCCTTTACCCGGCAGGATTACCGAGTAAAGTTAAATAAGGAGTATAGGAGCTGGCCGTCCTGCCTTTGATACCAGGCTTAGTATGCCTCCTTCTGGAACCCAACCTTTGGATAATGCAGCACGTTCTGTTTTACTCTGAATTTAATATTACAACAGCATCACAGATTTTTAAGTATATCTTAAGAATTTCTGTCTCGTACAGCTGCAAAATGATTATATACTCTGTAGGCCAGTAATAAATTTAAAAAAAATAGTTAAAAGGAAAGTATTTCATCTAACCGATTGTTGGTTAGGATTTTTCTATGCTTGCGGCAGTGTTATACCTGTAACGAGTGGAACGACCACCACAGTATAACTGCCAAAATTTCGCATTACGGTGATGCAATAGCACGTGCGGTATGTTGTATGGCTCTTTAATATTAAAGCGCTATTAAAGTCCAATGGGCTTCCGCGAGCAGGTGCGTCGCCTATAGCACTCCAATATAATTTGAAAAGATCACGTGATTTATAGGAGAGAGCAACTGTGTTTTGGTACGGCCACGTGTCTAAAATAGTTCAACATTCTCGCGATATATGCTGCCTGGTCCGCAATTAAAATTAATATTACCAACAATTCTATTAGTTAAATGAACAGATAAAACCGCAGTAAATAAATATACATATATATATAATGATCCAGCTACAGTTAACACGCACACGACGTAAAAATCAAAGCTTTAACCAAGCGTCTGATGTAAATACCTAAAGATGGCCGAACAGCGTGATGGTACTGATTCAAAAAATGGCAGCGATGTGTAGGACTTCATTGAATTGTAAAGTGCAATTTTATTCTATGTTTTTCATCTTTAAAATTTTACCACATATTTTCACTAAACTGACGTATTCGAAATAAAACGAAATGCTACTAAAAGCAAACTTAACAAAATCAAAGAGACTAAATTACGCCTTATGCACTGATCAGCCAAAACATTATGACCACCTACTTACTAGCCTATTGATCCACCTTTCGAAGGCAATACAGAAGCGATTCGGCTCAGCATGGATTCTACAAGTCGTTGCTAAGCTTAGACAGGTCGCTGACAGCGAATTTCTACGCACAGATCACGAAATCCCTTAAATTACGGGCCAGATGATTGTGGGCGCGGGCCTGGGAACGAGCATCTCGGTAACGGAGAGGCTGGTCGGATATTCACGTCCTACTGTAGTGAGCATCTACGGAAATTGTTTGAATGACGGTGAAACCACGAGTAGCGGCAATGTGGTGAACACCCACGCCACATCACAGAACGTGAAGGTCGGAGGCTTGCCCGCTCTCTAAAGCAGGATAGGGGGTGATCTGTGGCAGATCTGACGGAAGAGTACAATTCTGGTGCTTCCAGAAGTGTTTCAGAGCACAAGAATCGCGGTTCTGCCACAGATCATCCCTTATCCTGCTTGCAATCCTGCCAGCCTCCAACCTCCACGTTCTGTGATGTGGCGTGGGTGTCCACCACATTGTCTCCTACTCGTGATTTCACCGTCCTTCAAACACTTTCCATAGATGCTCACTACAGTAGCACGCAAACAGCCGACCAGCCTCTCCGTTTCCGAGATACTCGTTCCCAGACGCCGCGCCCACAAACCTCTGGCACGTAATTTAAGGGAATTTCGTGACCTATGCGTATAAATCTGGTGTCAGATACCTCTGGAAACCTAGTAACGACTTGTAGAATCCATGCTACGCCGAATCGCTGCTGTATTGCGTTCGAAAGGTGGACCAATATGCTAGTAAGTAGGGGTCATAATGTTTTGGCTGATCAGTGTAGTTTCATTGGCTCCCGTCGGCTGGTATCGGGTGTCATCGGCCCAGTCTATCGGAGCTCCAGCCAATAGCTATCTTGGTGAACACACCGGCGCCGAAGGACCGAGTGAACCAGCGAGATTATATTTATTGGAAATAACCCCCTTCAGTTCATAACACTAGGAGACATAATGGACCGTGTAAGTATAAGCGAGAATACAGTGTCTTTTTTTACTGAGATACATGCCGTGATCAGAATCGCTTCTATGGGAGAGCAAACTGGAGCACTTACCCCGGGCGGCAACTTCAGGGGGGAGGCAAAAGGCAAGATTGTCAATCGTGGCGGAATATACTGTTCAAAGGGGCGGAAATCTCAAAGTTTTTGTCCCCACTCGGAAAATTCTTAGATCCGCCATTGGCCGTGACTTAGTAAAGATACCTCCAAGTTCAAGTAATCGGTTTATAAATGTTTTCGGACAGAAATTTACGCGAATCGGCCAATAATTACATTCGAGCTCCCTTGCGTGTGACCAAGTTAAACGGTACTATTCGTCCCTGGTGTGCGGAGTGACATGGCTTCGATTCCTCTTCCTTCTTTCCTGAAATTACTACAGTTGACTGAGGGGATTGAAGGTCACGCTTGCTTTCCTTCCCGTTCCTTGTCCATAAGGTTTTCGATCTAGTCTTCTACGAGCTGCACAACCCTAAGGAAACAAGTCTTTTGTGCCAAGACCATATGTTTTTATTTTTTAAATCTGTTTAACGTCTCTCTAACAGCGAGGTCTTTAGAGACGGGAAAGGATGGGGGGCAAGGAATGGGAAGGAATTCGGCCATGGCGTTTTGAAGGAAGCATCCCGGCATTTGCCTGGAGTGATTTGGGAAACCGTGGAAAACCCAAATCTGGATGCCCGGAAAGACCATGTGATTATGGTCAGATCAAATCACAAAATCCAGAAAATACTTACGTTTCTAACTTAATTGCTATCACATGATAGCACATATCCGCATCCACAAAGACGAAACGGCGCAACGGTTTTCACTGAGTGTGTTTTACTAGAGTAATCCTGTGTAGTTGCAAGTTCTTGATTTTCACATGTTCCCAAAAGCACTACTAGCGAAGGAGGCTTACAAGATTTGTCTCAAAGGCGATAAATGGTTCCCCATCGTCACAGAAATCTACTGATCTTCGCTGTCTCCAAATTAATGCACGATCCTTGCGCCATACTATGTACAGGGTGGTTCAAAATGATTGTCGGGGTTTCAAAAAATTCCTACACAGCACAATTGAGATACGAATTTGAATCTTATTTTGATGTGTAAAGAAACTCATCAACTTTTTTTACATCCATTACAAATGTTCGATATGTGCGCCCTGTATCACTCTGCACACATCAACGCGATAGTCCATTTCATCCCACACGCGACGTAGCATGTCATCAGAAATGTTTAGAAATGCGGCCCTGATCCGTTCTCTCAGTTGCGGGATAGTCGCAGGTAGAGGAGGAAGATAAACTTGATCCTTGACGTAACCCCACAGAAAAAAATCACATGGGCCGTACATTTTCGCCTTGGAAACAGCAGTGAACACACACACTTTTGGAGACTCATGCTGGTGTTCAACAAAAGCACTGGGATTTTCTTTCCCCCAAATCCGTACATTGTGCTTGTTAACTTTCCCGCACAAGTGAAAGTTCGCTTCATCACTAAAAATGAGTTTTTTACAAAACCCATCTTCTTCCATTTTTTTTTGCATAATGTTGCAAAACGTGAGACGTATGCGCTGGTCGTCAGGTGTTAAAGCCTGAAGCAGCCCTTGGCGATAGGCATTCATTTTTAGGCGTTTTCGTAGTACGCGCCAAACTGTGGTTTGCGGAATGTTCAGTTCTCTGCTGCCTCTTTTTGTTGATTTCCGCGGGCTACATTGATAAGCTTCTCTGACGCGGTTCACGTCGACTTCCAACACAGAAGGACGCCCACTTCTTTTCCCTTTACATAAGCAACCCTTCTCCACGAACTGCGCATACCACCTCCGAATGGAATTGTCTGAAGGTGCATCCTTCATAATTTTTTTTCGAAAGTGCCGTTGGACAACGGTAACTGATACACTGACACACGTGAAAATCTAGAGTGCAAAAAGCCTTCTCTATAGCGTTAGCTGCCATACTGCAAACACTGACATCTGGCGGAACAAAACGTAACTACAAGATTAGCGGCTGCTACAAAACAAAACTTTGAGAGTTTGTCTATTCATCCATGTAAAGATACTTGTATGTTTAGTACACAGCCGGTAAAAAATTCATGTAACCCCGACAATCATTTTGAATCACCCTGTATTTGTTGTCATTTTAAAATAGATCAGTCGGAAATAAAGTATTCTATGGTCCACGCCTTTTCATCCTGTTATCTCCGTCAGTGGTTTTGTTAAAACTTGAGCAGCGAGCTTCCTTTTTGAAATTATAGCAGCCCAAAGTAAATAACATTACTTCCTTTTCGTGTGAGGCGGCTAACTTAACAGCAAACTCAGTCAAACCTTAACTATAAAGTCACTATCATAGGTTAACCACCGGAGATTTTTTGTTCCACAACCTTCAGATTAAACAGAAACGATATGGGATTATTTTCAACAAAAAGTAGTGGCTACCCTGGGAGGAGTTATTTCTCCACCGCCAGCTTTCTTGGGAAATATTTATATGGGTGATTTCCTATTACCTTAGGGGGCGTCAATTATTTACGTCAGGTATTTCTCCAGAATTTCGGTCCTCCACCCCCTTCCCCCTGTTAATCGAACTCGTAGGTTTTTGAGACCCTTTTCCTTAGCTCTCCTGCTTCCGAGGGCGGTTTACCCCCTAAAGGTCGGTATCTCCGTCGTTTCTAGACCATATACAGGGTGTCCAGAAAAGGACTCCCTGATTTAAAAATTAAATATTTCGAAAACAAAGATCGATAGAGGAATGCAGTAAACGGTATGTTTATTGTGACAGCTGTAAGAAGTGTAAACAGCAGTGTGAAATAATAGTTACAAAAGCTGCTAACAGATGGCGCTGTAATCGCCATACGTAATGCCTAAATAGTGATCCGAAGCTCAGGGCGATCAGTTCCACCATTGAAACGTGAAAGGAAGTTGAAAACATTGTTATGTGATTGTTTGCAAAGATTGTTTTCATACGATTATTTCACTTATGTATGCTGATATGAGCTGTACAGCGTACAGCGCCATCTGTTAGCAGCTTTTGTAACTATTATTTCACACTGCTGTATACACTTCTTACAGCTGTCACAATAAACATACCGTTTACTGCATTCCTCTATCGATCTTTGTTTTCGAGATATTTAATTTTGAAATCAGGAAGTCTTTTTCTGGACACCCTGTACCTCCATTAAAGATGATATACACGTCGTTTGTCGATCTTTTTTATTATTATTTTTATCTCTACCATCTTTCAAAATTTCAAAAACTCACGTGAGATTTTGCCGAACCCCCCCCCCCCCTCTATTTCACATCAAGGCCCCTTATATCAGTGATGGAAGTATTCCCAACCCGAAGGTTGGTCGGATCCTCCAGTAGGAGACATACATTGTGTCAGAGGTAAGACGGCCAGTTCCTCTCCTCTGAGCCTTGCAGGTCTTATTGTTTGGTGTGGATGATGATGATGTGTGTTTTTTCCGTGTACAGTGTTGTTTTCGTTGTGAATGATGAAAGAATGGAGAATCAAGGTGCTGGCCCATTCAGGCTTACTCTTCATAAATAGTGGAAACCTTAACTTCTCTATCCGCCGGACCAATCACCATCAACAATATCGTGTGTCCTCACTCCATACGTACTGCGGTCAGGTTAGGGACTTAACGCAGGACTTTAATGCACAATCTGGTGATTAGGAATTGTGCACCACCAGCACTTCTACCATACCTTACCGGCCAAGTAGTGATACTGAAAATTTGTTTCCCCAGCAGGACTCAAACCAGATACCCCGTGTCAGGGCCGCGACCAACTGAGCCAACGGACCGCGCGGTACTTTAATTTATGCACTTGACTTAAACACAGGAATATGTTGCATATTGCTGTAACCCAACCACAGGGGTGCCCAACCCACGGCCCGTCTGGAATATTTTTCTGGCCCGCGAGTTTCATCACACTTTTACAAAATATATTTATTTTATAATGGCAAAAGTAGTGAAAACTACTGTATTAAAAAAATACATTATTTGTGCATCCATATTCTCAAAATTTATTTAATTTATATATATATTTAATATATCATATTTAGTGTTATATATTTCTTTAAAATGTGAGTTTAGTATCATTATTATTATATAATCTATGTTTACATGTAAGAATAATAGTAAATAGAATAATAATAACTCATTATGTTTCAACTTTTCACTCCAAAAAAATGCCTATAGTGGATCTAAATCTAATATGGAGACATATAATTTTACGTGCGGCCCGCGGAGTTATGATGCATTTCCAAAGTGGCCCGCAAGATCATTTTGGTTGGCCACCCCTGCCCTAACATAAAGAATTGTTTCCCGGCTTTGTTTTAAATTTGTCATCGTTGTTATACCCTATCAGGCCGCGCGGTAAGAGCGGACGGGTAAGCTTTTTCTGGAGCCGTGGTTAAGCCTCAAATCTAGCAGTCGACCATTTCTGGTTGGTACTGATTTGAATACTAGCCATAGTTCACTACCGCATCATTTCATACATTGTATGGCTTACTACATTCAGAGTATAGAGGACTGGCGGATAAGGCTAGCAAAAATCAGGATCAATCGTAATTCAATATTTAGACATTTATTTAATACGTTGTGATCTGATCGCTTACAATATGTACAGGGTGTTAAAAAAAAAAAAGCGTAAAATATTTTACGAGGTGACAGTACGCATCAAAATAAGACAAACATGTCCAATAAACATACGGTCGCAAACGCATACTTTCGCAGTTAATAACAGGTCCGCAATGTATACCTCAGCCCTTCAGAGTAAGGAATAACACACTCTATGAAACTGTCTTAGTGGGTCTTGCACGTCTTCAGGTCATGTCATCACGTACAGTACCAGCCAATACAGCATTTTACACTTTTTTTAACACCCTGTATGTAATTGATTATTCGGTTTCGTAACAGATTAATCTTTCACTTGGCAGACACGTTGGAAGTATGGCAAAGTATAAAACGAGCAAGGGGTGTCTCACAGTAGGAATATTGCCTTACTAGAGCCACCTGCGTAATAGTGAGACCTGGTATGTCCGTAGAGCCCCCGTTGTCTGCGTCGGCGTAGGTGCGGTACTTTGAGAGAGGTGCCCACAGGGTAGTAGCAGATTCCTCCCCTACCTCTCTCCGCTGGCGTCCGTGTGAGCTCAAAATAGGGGATGAGGGGTCCGGCAAAATTTCACCAAATTTCAAAATGGAGGGAGCTTGATAAAAATCTCAAGTCAGCTTTTTACTTCAGACTGTCGCCATTCAAAGAGCAATAGAGCTTTTTTTAAAAAAAAAAGTCCACATTTCATAAAAAAACACCTTACGTAACTAATGGATGCCCCCTGGCAGTTTTCTTGGTGCTTGGAGAGCGTCCATAAACTACGTGGCTTGATCTCGGCGGGGGAGTGGGGAAGTTGGCTAGAAGCTACGCTGGGCTACGTGGGCGGAGGGGGTTGTTTCAGAGCCAAAACACGTAGCTTTTCATTCATGTTATTTGTCACAGTTAAAATAAGATACAGAATACACAACAGGCTGTGAATACTTATTTCCGTCATTTAATTATCTCCGAATGTAATTTACTATAGTCTGACAGGACAAAACAGTACAAAATGTCTTCTGGATTCAATGGGGGAAAAAAGCTACGTACCACGTGCGGGGGGGGGGGGGTTCATTGCAGGCCAAAATAGAGCTACGTAGTTTATGGACGGTTCCTTGATAACTACCTCTGCTGGTAGTAGCTTTCAAATAAGAAATTTTGGTTGCTCTAACCGTGCTTATGTGTCGTGTTTGACTATTCGACTCTGAAAGTTTGTATTTTTATTACATCAACTGAACTGAATAACCGCCAGTATGGTTCAGTGCGTTAAGGCGTCGCACACTGGATCGTGGAGGAACGAACGGACAAGGTTGGAGTCCTGGTCCCGGCGTACCGGCCGTCCTCACAAGATTTCCACAATCTCCACCTCATGAATTATACAATTCACAAATAAATACACACTTACTATACAGAACACAAAAGTTACATGTTTCGCAGGCACATAGCAACACAAACTTTCCTTCTATACAAACTCTATACAATTCCCTCCCCACCCTCTCATTGTTCACACTGGCCACCTGTGTAAACAGTGGCCGGTGGCACGTGGTCCGTAGATGGTAGGATCGACCGATTTACAGGGAATTTCCAGTTAAATTTTTAGTTTGGGAGATATTAAATTCAGAAAAACTACCAAACACTGTAAAATTCATTCAGGAATGTTGTTTACTGGCATTCCCTTAACAAGCAGAATGACGCAGAAAACAACCGTCCTCAGAACGATGAATTACAGAAAGAATTTAAAGACTGTTTACTATTGGAGGTTAAATAACTGCCTGATGGGGTTAATAATTTTAATAGTATTCCGTATTTCGGAATTTGCTGTTAAATATTGTTATCTTTATAATTTAGCTTGTATAGAATTAAGTCTGAATTTATTTGCCAGTCTTTTGTCAAGAAATCGTGATAGGAACTGTATAATTTATGGATTTATGGTTGCAAACAGTGTCGGATCTAGAGGGGGGCTAGGGGGCTCAAGCCTCCCCCAAAAGTATCTAATTCCACCCCCAACATCTTTGTTTTGGAGACCTTTTTTTATAAGCTCTAGTGATCTTTTAAATGGCGGCACGACTCAAGCCCCCACCCCCCAAACTAAATCCGCTCAAGCCCTTCCTGGATCCGCCACTGGTTGCAAAGTTTCTTTTGTGGCTTGCTGTAAACATGCCGTGAATCTTTGCGCTTTTGGTATTGTTTCTCCGCACGCCCAATCAAATTTTCGATGTTTTGTAGAATCGGTTTCCATTGAGTTCGCTTTCCTAAATTTGAATCACCTGCTTTGCCAAATTTCCTGGTGTCTGTATTATCGTTCATTATTCGTATAATATTACAGAATATACAAATTAGGGTCAAATGTAAACACTCAAAACTAGTGGATCTGAAAATAGTTGAAGTTGAGTTACAAATCAGGAAAATTGTAAGAAGTATGGAGAACAATATTTAGGCAGGAACTCAGCAAGAAATATGGACGAAAACTACGTTCATCATCTTAATTCCTTACTTTCTTGGAAGAAAATTAAATTACAGAGCAACTGTAGGGTCCATTATGATATAAGTTAGTGCACTGAATGTAGCAACTTTCAGTGAGTCCGCGAAAATGGAATTTTTGAGAAGAAAGTGTCGAATTTCCAGGTATTTACAAATACGCAATATGCAAGTAAGGTTACAGGAAACAAGTATCTATTTCAGTGTTGATGGGATATACTATTCAGCTGCTATGGTAATATAATGAGGATGGGCAACGAACGAAGGCAAAGAAAAATTCTTTGTTATAGTCATCAGAATAGACGAAGGAAAATGAAACGAGAACTATAATGGAGAAAAAATACCAGTAAGCCACGAGAAACAGAATAATTGACGAACAAAAGCGAAGAAATGAGAGAAGATCAAAATGCAGCAAAGACAGCAAGGTTTATTTTTTAATTATTTTTATTTATGGTTACATCATATTGATTAAACATTGAATATTCAATGATCAGACATCATATTGCAGCAGTGAAATCTGGCACTAAATTGCTCCTTTAATTGCATTTCTAAATTATTTTTTAGTACTTTTGAAAAACGTTCATCTATAAATTTAAAAGTATGTAATCCTTTCACTTTTATATCAGAAAAAGATTTGGAGGGAAGTATTACGAGTATCTGTTGCAATCGATTCAAAACTTTTTTAATACGGATGAAAAGCTGAGATTGTGGCTTCCGTTGTATGTGATTCCATTCAGGTAACCAGATCTTGCTAATGCGTATCTGGGGGAATGCGCATTTGCATTATAGATTCGCCGAGATGGCACGATGTGGATTCCTCATTTCCGCTGCAGATATCGCCTCTAGATTTAACTGCAGTGGGGCAGTGGCATTCAGCTCCAATCACCCCCAACGACACTTTTTGCTTTTACAAGCTCGCCGGTTTAAAGTTGTTAGGCTCAAAAATTCACAGCAAGCACGTGTGCCAAATTTACTCGAAACTTGTGTTATTGTTCACTGTACATGTAATGTTGCAGACTATAGAAAATGTGGTCAATTGTAAACACACAAAAACAGTAGATCAGAAAATAGTTTAAGAGGAGTTAAAATTCAAGAAATTGTAACAAATACTGAGTGCAAATACATCGGAAAAAGGAACTTCTACAAGAAATCTGGACCAAAATTACATTCACCTTCTGAATTCCTTACTTTCTTCGATTATGACATAATGGACACATCCACAGGTAGCATAGCAATGCGAAAACTATGAAACATAAAATTTCAAGATATTTATTACAAGATTTCATAAATTATTTTTAATTACATGACAGAATAAAGAACAACAACCCTCTATTCACCGATGGTTTCGATTGTTTGCTAAGCAGTCAATTTACCTTTTAGAAATTCTGAGTAGTATAGGCTGAAATCAGATAAATCCTCGTTTAGTCATTTTAGACCACAAATCATGAAAAATAGGGGAAATTCCACTAAAAGTAACAATCTCAACAGCTACTTTTAATAATCCAGTTTCAGAAAACTTAAAAAGCCTTGGAAAATCTCGCCTTGTCACGATCTGGTTGGTGAGGGAGCGTCCATAAACCACGTAGCTCCATTTTGGCCTCCTGTGAACATCCCGCCCCCCCTCCCCCCGCGCGTGGCACGTAGCTTTTTTGACTATTGATTCCAGAAGACATTTTGCACTTTTCTTTTTTCAGACTATCGAGATAACTAAATGACTGAAATAAATATTCACATGTTGTTGTAAGTTCTGTACCTTATTTTAACTGTGACAAATAATATGAATTAAAAGATCGGAACCTCCCCCCCCCCCCCCCACACACACACACACACGTAGCCAAGCGTAGCTTTCTATCCAACTCCTCCCTCCCCAACCTTTAGACGGCGTCACGTAATTTATGGTTATTCCCAAATTAGAAAAGTTGATAGACAAAGGGGAAATAGAAATAATATTGTCAGATTGAAAATCGTCTAACTTCTATATTGACGAATTTACCGTGGGAACTGTAGTTATTTAACAAATATTTCAGAAAGTTTAAAATTATTCAATGGGAAATACAATTCGTTGATCCTGAAAGTCAAGAATACCCCAAGTGAGTCAAAAATAGTTTCTATTTTTATTAGCTTAAGGTTTTACGCCTCGTCGACGCCGAGGTCACTGGAGGTAAGAAAGGACTGGGGATAAGAAACAGGAAGGGATTCGGCGATGGCCTTTCTGAAGGAATCATGTCGGCATTCGCCTGCAGTGGTTTGAGAGAAATCAAGGAAACCTGAAATCTAAATGGCCTGCGGAGATTTGAACCCATGTCCTACCGAATGCGAGGCCAGAGTGCTACCGGCCACCCACCACGCTCGGTAGAATGAATTAAAAATGACATTCGTACAGTGGTTGCTGGTTTGAGTCCAACTTTTGTTTAAATGTTTTTTGTTCTTTGGCTGCGTTAATTACCTGAATTACCAAAAAACATGCTTTTTTATGAAATACACCGAAACATGGGTCAAAATATATTTAAAAAATAAAATCCCTATATAACAGAAAAATTGTATCAGTAGAGATATCGGTAAAACGAATACATGTTTAGTTTTTATTAAATCTGTAAAACTCGACCCGTATAAATGTTTCAAGAAGAATCAGTCATGCCGCATATTTAAGAACCAAATCTTGCTTCTACTCTCTTCCTATTCAACTGATTATTATTTCCAGAGGGGTACGAGAAGACTGGTATATCAGTTTCGTCACGTTCTCTACAGCAATAAGGATGTCACAATTCAGTTTCAGAAAGTTGGCAATGGCCAGGGTAGGAACCTATTAGTGAACAAGACGGTGCAAAGAAAATCCGCAGACCCAATAAACGTCCCTTGTTGAGCCTTCTCAGTCATCCCCTTTAGCCCCGCGTGAAAGAAATCCTTTCGAAAATATCAGAGAAGTCTCCCCCAGATGAATATACAGCCGTACTAGCAATTCTTTGTGAAGAACGGAAGTATACAAGTCACCAAAATTATTAATTAAATAGAATAAAAGAAAGCTGCTTCTTTAGCAAAGTAATTAATTTTTGTAATCGGCAATATTAGTGATGTTTCTTCACAATTAAAAGGTGTAATCTATTTTAAACATTAACTACCACTCTTATGAGTTGTGTTCAAATTTATTTATTTTTTTTTTTTTTTTAAAAGAAAAATTAAACTAAAGTGTCTACTTCGATAGATATTTTTCAATTCATTATCTCTCGTTTTCAATACACTTGCTACATTTTTAGCTGGATTAAGTATTCGTGAAAAAAATCATTCTTTTTATTAATGTTTTCGGACGTGGACGGTGCGATGAATTCTCGAATTTTTCTCAAATACATCCGAAAGCTTTACTTCAGTTATAAACGACATTTCCTCACCCAACTGATTTTTTAGTCTCCCTCAAATTCCCGATGGTGTCAAGCTTTAGTTTTTAAAAAATGTAATAATAATGCGTTATTGCACACCTGGATACACCTGTTAATGGGAGCAGTTTGCTGAGTTAGATTAGTAGTTACTACAGCACACTAGGAAACTTTGGTTAAGATAGTAACTATAAATTATTAATTGAATTTTAAAAGACCATTTCAGTGTTCAGCTCTTAGCTTTACAGAAGATAAATCGAGTTATCTGTTTTCGTTTACCGACCGAAAAGTGTGCCTACCAAGCCGATGTTCTACAGAACCCAAGTAGGTTTCATTGTCAATAAAGATAACTGAACAATCGCATTTTACTGTCAATATGCTGGCGTTATGGTATCGCATTCGGGCGTGATTCTGGTACGATTTGTCAATAGGCATTGCGCTTTAACCGTCGCAACTTGCTTAAACAATTATGGAAAGTGTTTAAAATTTTAAAAACTGCTTTTAGATGTCAGAAAGACTACATTTACGACCATCTGTTTTAGTTTTTTCAATGTGTCTTATTATCACTCCCTAAGTGATTACACATTTGACTAGTCCCGTAATTTTCGAGGAAGAAGGAGAGTTTCAAAAATCACTATTCCAAATAACTGCAGTACCTAAAGTTAGGATGGGGGTCTTTATTCCGGCATTTCTCAAAGAGGATAAACCTGATTTTCTGTTTCAACTCGTCGGTTTATAACGATGTAATGAGAAGGACTGCTGTAAACCTGGGAACAAACATTTTTCCAGTGACCAAACATTAGAATAGTTTGGACTTTTCCACAAAGATAAAAATTTATAAATCTGAATTTAATTTAATTGCAATTGTATGTTCCGGTGAATATTTCCTTAGTCATTTATTTAGGACAAACTGTTGGAAAGTATTCCTAACCGACATTTTTTAGAAGCTAAGTATTACATAAGATATGCTCTTGCAGTAAGAAATCTGCCGAAAACGATTCTTAACGTTTAATACTGTGGCTGTTAGGGATTCTGCAGAGTTGTGAATTGTAAAGTGCAGAAGTATTGAGTCTGGAACTGAAGTGCAGAGTACAAGGTCACCGGAAATACTGTGACCAACATGTAGAGTTGACTCTTTTAGTATTTGTAGGCTACTCAAACGGAACGACATCACTGAATGTCGATATGGTTTTCAATCCTCGTAATTACAGCTTTAAAAATATCAATAACATTTGCAGTTTTTGCCAGCAATGGTTACGAAAGTGGAGCCATTTAGAAAATAAATTTTATAGTCTAATAAACGCCGTTTTGTTTCTAATTTTAATTCCGTATTAAGAGACTATCGATAACTTCCTTAAACACTTCAGACGTCACAGTTCGTACTAAGAACTACAGATTTACGACAGTTGTGTTACGCTCATAGAATTGATACCATTTAAAAGAAGTACAATGGTATGTTGGAATTTCGTTAGAAATCATAAGGAGTTTAGTAGGGGGCTGAACAAAAGATTTCCTTTAAATAATCTTCATAGTTATCAACTGGCAGCTAGCAACCAACTAACTTTGAAAATGTTCGTATTTTTTATTTGTTCCACAATATGAACAACCTATTGATCAAAAATCTAACTCCACCTTTTATTTCTGAGACTACTATTCCGAACGCTCTTTCAATATTTCCAGTCATATACAGCCTCCTAAAACAGGAAAACTACATTGATATTTTTGGAGCTTAAAGTTTTCGCAAAATAACTAAATGAGTAAGTTTATCAAAATTTATGCTTCAAAAAATAATTTCTTTTGGGGAAAAATATAAATGTGTCACTCGATGGAGTTTCATGGTTAGGATAATAAGTGGGTGGTAGCAATATTTTTATAGAAAATTTTCAAAAAATTTTGAAGACACGTTATAAATTTTTCAACTGTACATGTAAGGTTGACTAAAACTAATAATAACTGTATTTAAACTGTTATTAAATCTTCTAAAAGTATCTTACAAGTTCTCTTTTACAGTTAATTTAATTTAGTACACAATCTGTATACGGAATACTGAGCGCGGGAGAGTAAATGGCACCTGACAGATTATTTGTTTCTAATAACACGTATCTTCGCTTTAACATTAACAGATTTCAGTTAAAATGAAGTCTTAGTGTGGGGGTAACTGAATGCACATTCTCACAGCTTTAAGTGAGGGGTTTTTTTTTTTTTTAATGGCTTTCGGCAACTGAGCCATTCAGCCAGCTCGATGTGTTTATATTTCTTCCAGTGTTTTTCAATTCCTAAGTATAGACACCACAGGACGGACACGACATCCACAATGACATACAACACTTAAACATCCATGCCCGCGGCCGGATTCGAACTAGCACTCTAGCCCCTACGCTACCGAGGCCGGCCAAGTGAGGGGTTGGACGTGATGTATCTCGAGGTTCTGCGGGCATCGATCCGGCGACTTTCGCTGCCCGGGTGTCAACAAGCGGTGCAGCGGGGAGGACGATGAACGTACAACCAGCTACATCGTGTCGGGTCGTGTAATTTCTAACTTGACTTTCAGTCTTTTTCTGGTGCTTTATGAGACAAACGGCTGTTTCTCCGTTATCGAGAGAGTGACTGAGTCCAAATTAGCAAAAATTTACACTTCTCAACTCGGACTGTGATAGAATCAGGACAGCGCCACAGGCAACAGCCATCGTTCTCATCCTAACAGAACACTTACATTCAACCATTCCTTAATCCTCCAAGTACTGTGAGAATGAATGTCACTTACGAAAATATTCAAATCTAGGTGCTTCTAAAAGCCTTTCTAAAGTCCCAATGTCAGTCATTCACACCGACACTGGTGAACCGAGCGTGGTGGGTGAACGGTTAACGTTCTGGCCTCGCATTCGGGAGGACATGGGTTCGAGTCCACGTCCGGGCATCCAGATTTGAGTTTCACCAAATCACTCCAGGTGAATGCCAGGACGCTTCCTTCAAAAAGGCCATGGCCGAATTCCTTCCCATTTCTTGTCCCCAGTCCCATCCCGCCTCTAATGACCTTAGCCGTCGACAAGGCGTAAAGCCGTAATAAATAAAAAAATAATTTAAAAAAACGACACCGGTGAACTGTTATCGTTCTGATTTTCTTGTCTTAAAGCTTTATGCGTAGTCGACATCAAGATCATTAGAGGTGGGAATGGACTGAGGGCGAGGAACGGGAAGCAATGCAGCCGTAGCCTTTTCATTTCAGCATTTGCCTGGAGTGATTTCGGGATGACCGGACGCGAATTGGAACTCACGTCGTCCGAATGCGAGGCCAGAGCGTTACCACTCACCCATGATTAACGTTCGGGACCGGCATCCAGCAGGATATGAGTTTGATCTAATGATCCGGTAATCCAGATTTCGAATTTCCTATTTTAAATCCCGCTGTATGCCTACCGGCCATTTGGATTTGGTTTCACAACTATGTATATACAAAACACACATCTGAACTCTGCAATTCATGGGTAATTGCGTTGTGGCAGAGTACGTCTTGTACCAAAACTATTTTGTGCCTTTAAATGGAAAAGGGAGAAGGAAGAAAGGATTCATATAGATACCGGTGTGGCATCTTATTTCCCATATCTTATCTTCCCAATCACTGCGGCCCAAATACGTTGGTAGGAGAAGTATTCGTAAATAACAGAAGTTGTTCGCATGTTATGCAACAAATTTATGCGTTAACTGTTGTCTGTGTATCAGAGAATCCCAGCCCACTTTCCATATCAATTCTGTAAAACTTTCGCAAGGACTGTGGCAAGCAATCACAAATTGCGTGGCTCTTCTCTGCGCTTTCTCGAGACTAAAATTTTCTTGCGATACGGATCACATACAATGCAATGCTCCAGACAAGGACACACAACAAACCGTTGCCCGACACTTATTGCACGGATTATTCTGATGATCAAAAAGATAACACATTGTCAAATTTATACGTATCGCTAGTTTGAATTATACTATCTTTATAATAAAATATCTTTGGGTTTGAGATAGGGAATACTAATTTCATTTTTAATACAAGTACATCTGGAAAAATAAAAACACAGAGAAAAGCATACAGCTGGATTTATTTAAGAGGTTGTAGGCTACAGTAATCTTTGGAAAAAAGAGGAACAACGTTAATAAAAATGCTGATTTCGTTTTTTTATTGTTAACAACAAGAAAGTTGAACTCTTGCGAAAAATTATAATATTGGAAATTTATCCAAATACAGATTATAAGTCTATTTAAGGCATTGTGGAATTGTCTGAAATATACCGGTTGTGTTTTAAAACTATTTGCATTCTACAAGAGGACAGATTAATCTTCGATAGATGTTCAAGTGGTGATTTATTTTTATGAACAGTTCGAATAAAGGAAGTGTGAGTTTAGACGAGATTTTTACGTTATAATGTGAATTATATTAAATGCTGACGTGAATAAAAAAAACTTGACATGCCTTCCGAGACTGCACGCTGTGTATTACTATATTAAAACAAATAAAGATCGTATTTCGACGACATCATCAGCGAGAAAACAACCGAATGATGGTTTCGTTCGTGCGCTGAAATCTCGATAAGCACTGCACTGCTAAAAGTAACTAAATCCGTTCAGAAATGTTTGCGTGAATCGCGTTCAAAGAAAAATTAATATTAAATTTCTTAGCTTCCCGACTTAAAATCGAAATGAAAAATACTCTGTTTTACCTTCAACGCCAAATGGGAGCGTAGCTCCATTTTGGCCACCTGTGAAATCCCACCCTCCACCCATAGCGCAACGTGGCTTTTAACCCCCCCCCCCTCCCCCCCTCTCCCGTGTGACAGGTAGCTTTTTTCCTTATTCATTCCAGAAGGCATTTTGTGCTGTTTTCTTTTGTCATACTATCGTAAATTACATATACAGATAATTAATTGACAGAAATAAATATTCACATGCTGTTGGGTGTTTTGTACCAAATTTTAACTGTGACGATTAATATTAATGAAAAGCTACGTGGCTTGACTCGGAACCCCCTGCCGACCTCTCCCCCTCCCCCCCCCCCCACAAATATTGAGTTACGTAGTTTATGGACGCTCCTAAATCCATACACAAAAAAATCAGTGATTTCTGCTTGAATCCTGTTCATCTAAACCAGAGGTCCCAAAACTGTTTATCCCGTCGACCCCTTCATAGAATATTTGCCTTCTTATCGACCTCCAGATTAAGTATTTAATAAAAACACTAAATCTTTTTGGCATTTATGATGTTTTAGCAATAAGTAAACCTGCATAACAACCCAACGAACGAATCTATAGTTCCCATATCTTATAAAATCCACCCAATAACATTTAGAGAAAAATTAGATATTTTCAACTGTTATTATAATCTTAAAAAATAATAACAAAATTAGGGATAAATGCAAAGTCGCCTATAGATCTTAAACCGTACGACTCGTAAAACATAAAATACACAATTATATTTCAAAATTTAACATAAATTATATTGCATTTTGCTACTGCTATTGAATACCTTACAAATGTATTTACGTACCTTTTTAATAAAATAGTTGATATTATGGGATGAAAGTTTCTGAAGAGCAGCAGCAAAATTAATGATATACCGTTGAAAATTGTTAAGTTTTAGTCGCAATTCACTCCGGTTTTCCAGGTTCAAACTGCTTCTCTGTTTTGTATTTCGAATTTTTATTCTAATACTCCCATTTTTTTCCTAGACAGTTTAATTGGTCCTCTTTAGTATTAATCGACCCCCTTTCGACCCCATGTATTAATCGAACCCTGGAAAACTCTTATCAACCCCTTGGAGTCGATATCGACCACTTTTGGATCCCCTGATGTAATCAAATGGACAAAGAGACAGGCAGATACAAATTTTAAAAATAGTTGATACTACAGTGTCCTGAACTCATTCCTTCAAAAATATCTTCAACGTATAGGTTTGCTGCTTTTTCTTGTATCTTGCAATGTCCCGAGTTGGTGATTAATTTTATTATTACTTGAGAGCAAGGACATATCTATGGAGGGGATGAATTGAATAAAAATTTAAATAAATGAATATTAAAACACCGAACTCTACTCCATAGCTCAAACAATCTGAGTTATACGAATAATAGTGCGAAGTGAATTAAACTTGGACAGTAAAATAAGTTTAATGATTACAGGGCGTTTTAATCAGAGTATCTAGTTGAGTTGCTGTGAACATGTTTCTGGTGCCACATTACTACTGGCTGGTGAAGCGTGACATTAATTTCGCCCGGCGGAACGCAGTGTTGCTCTCCCAGCTGACAAACCGAGACGTTGCCTGCCTTGTCCCTAACCAAGATGCCTTCTTCCGTCCATCACTTTTGATGCGCATCAAACCCCTTCTCGAATCCCGACGTCTGGCAAAAACGTCTTGGACCACAATTGGCCGACCAACCAAAGAACAACGCTAACGCTAGCACGTAGTTAAATTATATGATTGGCTATTATCATTATTATTATTATTACTCCGCGATTCACTAAAACTGTGCGGTGGAGAGTACATTACACCTATTCCAAAGGGTAATAGTTTGGAAGGGATATACGGGATATGGCAGGAACCATTCCAGTATTCGCCTCGAGTGATCTGGGAAAACCATGGAAAACCCATATCAGGATAGCTGGAGTGCTTTATCGAAAACTACTCCCGTCGGATTTTAAGTTTACTCACCCGGTAAATCCTTTCTATTCCATTCCCTAATTACTCTTGGCAAAAATGAGTACTGAAATGAATTGGTTCTGGCCCTGATTTCTCTTGTCTTATTTTCGCGGTCATTGCGAGATATGAATGTTGTTGGTAGCAATATTTGTTTGCTGTCCTTCCTAAATACGTCAGTCATGAATTTTTCAATTAGCTTCTGTCGAGACCAACGCCTTCGGTGTTCCAGGTCTTCCCAACCTAACTCCTTCAACATCGCACTTACGCTTTCCCTCCAACTATATATACCTGTCACGAATCGGGCGGCTCTTCTTTGGACCTTCTCTAAAGCCTCCATTAACCCCTTTTGATGGGGACCCCATACAGAACAACAATATTCTAAGTGGGGACGCACTAGTGACTTGTAAGCAATCGATTTAACTTCCGGAGTGCATTGTTTTAAATTACGACCTAGAAATCGGAGCATGCTAATTCCACGACAAATTATTACGAATTGTTACCCCTAGGTATTTAGAGGAATCTACCGTTCTAAGGATAGTACCATTAAATGTATATTCAGAGCTAAATGGTGTCACCTTTTTACTTACACGCATGACTTGGCACTTTTGGCACTTTTTAGCGTTTAACTCCAATTGCCAGTCCTTACACCACGCAATTACTTTCGTAACATCGTCTTGTAACAAAGCGCAGTCTTCCTGGGTTTTGTTTTCACGATAAATAATAGCGTCATAATAGTCCCCCAATCGGATCTCCGGGTGGGGACTGCTCAGGGAGGAGTCATCAGAATGGATAGAAACATTCTACGAGTCGGAGCGTGGAATGTTAGAAGTCTGAATAGGGCAGGTAGGTTAGAAAACTTAAAAGGGAGATGGAACAACTTAAGTTAGATGTTGTTGGGATTAGTGAGATTAAATGGAAGGACGCACAGGATTTCTGGTCTGGGGAACACAGGATAATTAGCACACAAGCTGTCAATGGAGTCACTGGTGTAGGATTTGTAATGAACAAGAAAGTAGGGAAACGGGTGAGTTATTATGAACAGTTTAGTGACAGGATTATTTTGATGAGGTTAGAAACTAAGCCCGTCCCAACCACATTAGTACAAGTGTATATGCCAACATCACAGGAAGATGACGAAGAAATAGAAAAAATATACGCTGAAATTGAAGAATTAATTCAATATGTGAAGGGGGAGGAAAATCTAATAGTCATGGGTGATTGGAATGCAATAGTGGGAGAAGGAAAAGATGGGAATACTGTAGGAAGTTTTGGTCTAGGAGAAAGAAATGAACGAGGAAGCAGGTTGTTGGAATTTTGTGAAAGATATAAGCTAGTAGTGGCAAACACACTGTTTAAGAACCATGCAAGAAGAATTTACACGTGGAAACGTCCTGGGGATACAGGCAGATATCAGCTAGATTATATCATGGTCAAACAGAGATTCAGGAATCAAGTTCTAGATTGTAAAGCGTACCCAGGAGCAGACATAGACTCTGACCATAATTTGATAATAATGGAGTGCAGGCTGAAATTTAAGCGAATAAGGAAGCAATATAAGCAGAACAGACTGGAAGTGAATAAACTGAAACAATCTAGCACAAGAGAAAAATTTTCAGAAATGGTAGACTTAGGTCTAAGAATTAACTGTGAAAGGAGCTCAACCGAGGACGAATGGAATGCATTAAAGACCGAAATAATGAAAGCTGGCAAAGAAACCTTAGGCTTTAGGGAACAAGCTGCCCGAAAACCTTGGATCACAGAAGAAATTTTGCAGCTGATCGATCAGAGGAGAAGGTACAAAAATGCTCAGGATGAAGCAGGAAAAGAGCAGTACAGGCAATTTAGAAATCAAATAAATAGGAAATGCAAAATAGCAAAAGAAAAATGGCTACAAGAAAAGTGTGAAGAAGTAGAAAAGGAAAAGTAGATGTTCATATAGAAAGATCAAACAGAATTTTGGAGAAATGAAGAAAAGAGGTATGAACATTAAAACTGCAGATGGGAAACCTCTTTTAAGCTCAGAAGATAGAGCTAACCGATGAAAAGAATACATTGAGAAACTTTATGATGGGGACGACTTGAACAATAGTGTAATGGAAAAGGAAGATGATGTTGACATTGATGACTTAGGGGATCGTGTTTTGAGGACAGAATTTAATAAAGCTCTGAATGACTTGAAAGCAAATAAGGCAGTTGGAATTGATGAGATCCCTGCAGAACTTCTTAAATCCCTAGGAGAGGAAGGAATCGAAAGATTATTCAAGCTGATATCCAAAAGTTATGAAACAGGAGAAATTCCAACTGATTTTAATAAAAATATCATGTTCACACTTCCAAAGAAAGCACAAGCCGACAAATGTGAGAATTATCGCACCATTAGTCTAACATCACATGCTTCAAAATTACTGACCAGAATAATATACAGAAGGATGGAAAGGGTAGTAGAAGAGATAGTAGGTGAAGATCAGTTTGGGTTTAGGAAAAATCGCGGTACAAGGGAAGCAATTCTGTCTTTAAGATTAATACTTGAAGGGCGGATCAAGAAAAACAAAGATACTTTTATGGCATTTGTTGATTTAGAAAAAGCATTTGATAATGTTAGGTGGGACAAGATGTTCAATATTTTAAAGAAG
Organism: Vandiemenella viatica; assembly: GCA_031002005.1. Lineage (NCBI taxonomy): Eukaryota > Metazoa > Arthropoda > Insecta > Orthoptera > Morabidae > Vandiemenella > Vandiemenella viatica. Next base: position 5,256,413 of record CM061921.1, on the reverse strand, counting down.
TCAGGTCTAAAGTATCGAGATAGAAGAATACTCTATAAACTATATAAGAATCAAGTGGCGGTAATAAAAGTAGAGAATCACGAAAGACATGCATCAGTTAAAAAGGGTGTGAGACAAGGCTGTAGTCTATCCCCGTTAATATTCAACTTGTATGTAGAGGCAGCAATGAAGAAAGTCAAAGAAAAATTTCCATGTGGCATAAGTTTTCACGGAGAAAAAATCAGTATGTTACGTTTTGCTGATGACATTGTCTTGCTAGCAGAGAGGGCGGAGGATATTGAGAAGTTACTGAATGGCATGAACGAAATACTGAAGGAAGATTTTGGACTGAATATAAATCAAAGCAAGACAAAAGTGATGAAATGTAGCAGAAATGATACCAATACTAGATTAAATATAAAAATAGGATCGGATGCAATAGGAGAAGTAAGCGAATTCTGTTACTTGGGAAGTAAAATTACAACCGATGGCCGAAGCAAGAATGATGTCAAAAGCAGAATAGCACTAGCAAAAAGAGCTTTCATGAAAAAGAGAAACCTTTTAGTTTCAAATATTGATCTAGGAATTAGAAAGAACTTTTTGAAACTCTTTGTGTGGAGCACAGCTCTTTATGGTAGCGAAACGTGGACTTTAGGAATACCGGAAAGAAAGAAAATTGAAGCATTTGAAATGTGGTGTTACAGAAGAATGATGAAAATTAAGTGGACAGACAAAGTAAGAAATGAACGAGTTTTGGAAATGATGGGTGAGAAAAGAAGTTTATGGAAGAAGCTTACAGAAAGAAGAGACAGGCTGGTAGGTCATATTTTGAGACATGCTGGATTGGTTAACTTGTTAGTGGAGGGAACAGTCGAAGGTAAGAACTGTAGAGGAAGACAGAGATTAGAATATATGAAACAGATAATTGATGACGTGTGCTGTAAGGGGTATGTAGAAATGAAGAGGTTAGCACAGGATAGGAAAGGATGGAGGATTGCATCAAACCAGTCGAAAGACTGACGACAAAAAAAAAAAAAAAAAATAGCGTCATCGGCAAATAATCTTTTCATCCCCCTTATTATGTCACACAAATCATTAATGTATATGAGAAACAACAGAGGCCCTATCACGCTTCCCTGGGGAACCCCGGACCTCACCTTGGTAAGTGATGAACTCTCACCGTCGAGAACTATACACTGTGTTCTGCCCTTCTGAAGGTCTGCAACCCAGTCGCATATTTGTCTAGATATGCCGTAACCACGAAGTTTCCTAAGTAACCTATTTCACTTCTTGCCCCTACTCCCGTCTACCATACTCTGAAAAAACTTTCGTTTTCCGCGGAATGCAGTCGTTAGTCTATGTACTTTGCACGTTCTCGGCCGATGATGACCGGACGAGTTGTTGCTGCTGTGGGGTCCCGTCTCGTCCAAGTGAGGATTAGCCAAGTCCTCGTCCACAAATCAGCGTTTCTAGTACGAGTAACAGAGAGCGTCCGAGTGAGAAACCGAACTCAAAATCTGAATGAGAATGTCTGCAGTTTCTTCCCCCTTCCAGAGGAAATCGCGGTTTGGTCGGTACTGGTTGTTCTTTTTCCCTTCCCATAAATTTTTCTGTCCAATTAAAAAGTGTTGCTGCTCTACGTGCGAGGCAACATAGGTTTCAATTTTAAAGCACCTATTCGTTCTGGCGGAGTGGTATTTCCCTCTAGAATTCCATTTTGAACACTCGAGTAAATGTCCATTACGTTAAAGGGTCTAAAAATTTTTAGCTCACACAAAACGTGGATCACTTGCTGGTATCTGCCGGAAAACATCATTTTTTAGCGCTCACAGATAAAACCCAATAGCAGGTGTCAGACGACTTTCCTCAGATAAAAGTCCCAACACACGAAAAAAATACAAAACAGGGTCCGTAAATATTTAATGTAAAGCCAATAAAAATTTTTCATAACAACGCAGTTCATCACATTTGAAAAATCTCCTGCGTACTTACATGGGTTATAGTTGATTACCTCGTTTAACCGTACTTTATCAAATCATAGCAGTCTTCCTGAATTTCTCAGATCGATGTGTCCCTATTTGTAACGGCAGCTGTTATTTAAAGATGACGTCACTGCTTTTTGCAGTTTGCTAGGAGTATTATAGAATGGTACGGCAGTAGTTTAGATTTTATAGCAGCAATATTAGCATAGCTTGTGATTATGTTGTAATACACCCTCGAGTAGAATGACATGAGACATTTCGTAGCACTGAGTAAAGTACGAGACACGTTATGTTGAGGCGCCATATTGTTTCGTCACACGCTCGTATTTAACTTAATTCTCTGCTTTGTTTTATTTTCCCAGTACACGGCACTAAAGTTTCGAACACTATTTCTATGTTAAACTCAAACAGAAAAATACGCTGCTGTGACAAAAGTCATGGGATACCTCCTAAAATCGTGTGCTATCCCCTATTTCCGACGTGGGATTGATTCAACGAGTCGTCGGAAGACCCATGCTTCCTCCACAGATGTCCATAATTGCGAAAGTGTTGGCGGATCAGGACGTTGTTTAAGAACTTTCGATCATGTTCCAGATACGTACGATTGTGTTCATGACTGGCGATCTATGTGGCCAAATCATTCGCTAGAATTGTCAAGAATGTTTCTCAAACCAATTTTGAACGATTTTGGCCGTTTTCATCCTGGAAAAATACAGCCTAGTTTAGGATCATGAAGGCAATGAATGGATGCAAATGATTTCCATGTAGCTTAACGTAGTCGTTTTCAGTTAGTGGGCGGTTCAGTTTGACCAATGGTCTCCATGACATGTAAACACAGCACAAACCAGGAAGGAGCTTACACCCTGCCTTTTGTTTCCAGCGTGATTTTCATTTCTCGAACAAACATTTTTACAGGCGAAAGTCGGGTAGCCCCGGACGGCGGGTAGTCCCGGACATTTAAAGTTCTAAGAAACCAAACACGATGAGTCGGTAAAACTTTATTGTAAATACTCACCTTGAAATGTAAAACAAATGCAACTGAGCTGCGGCTTGGGCGCCCAGTGAGTTCAACACTAGTGTGTGTTTCGTTCCTGGCATAAGTTTTTCGTCGCTCCTGTCAAAATTCGTTGGAGATTATTGAATGAGATGCGTCAAATAAACGCTTAGTGACGCGTGCTCGAAAAATCCAAAAGGGCCAGATTTTAACATCTTCACCATATAAAAAATATGTAGAGGACGGGAAAAAAGGCAAAGATAGGTAAAAGGACGAAGCGAGAAAGTAAAAAGGTAAAGGTACTATAATGACGTTGAATACAAAGACTAGTATTCTAAATCTTTCTGAAGCAAATCAAGTAAAATAGACCTAATGCATCGTACGTCTAGAAATTTTTGAAGAAGTCTGGATTCAGTGTTATGAAGCAAAGACAGAGTCCATGAAGATTGTGTTTATATAGATTCTTCAGATATCCATTATTTCTGTGGTTTTTGTAAGGCAGAAAAGGATTAGGCCACTATTTATTACTGTGTCCGGGCTACCCGACAACTTTTGTGTTGCCAAAAAAATAAGGCGATAATGTTTTCAATTTAATTAGTTAAAAAAAAGTTACGATTACTAACTTTTAGTTAATATGACTGCAGAAGTTCCCAGTTTAATTTTAAGATTAAAATAAGGACAGAAAATGTGTTTCTTTTATTTTTATTTGCTATTAATTTTGAGTGCCCGGGGCTACCCGAAATTCCCCTACGAGTTGTCAAATTAGGGATGCCACAAGACAAATACAACGCTTAATTAAAACTACCACTCGAACCAGCTACTGCCCGAAAGCAAGGATAGAGCGCTAGTAGGTACGCTGGTGGGGCCTTGTTATACACCTGAGCAATGCTGACGTCCCGTAACATGCCCTTTTTTCATGTTTAGTCGCTATCTTTATTATTTAATCCAATCTGTATTGCTTGAATTGTTCGACTTTTGGCATTACTGAAATGACGATCTGTCATATTGTAGAAAGTCTACACACGGACTTTTCAGTACACAGGGCTGTTAACAAACATTTACAGATCTTGAAAATTTCTCAGTTGGTGATAAAGCACAGAGAACTGCAATTATATTAAACTTGCTCAAAGAGTAATTTAAATTTGTCCTCTTATCGAACATCACTTTCAATATTTCTTTATCCTCCATGGGCTTCTACTGCCAGCCCTTTATCGGAGCATAAAAGTGGTTTCCTTTGAAGCCAATACAAGTCCTTTTCATTCCCCCCAATGTATGTGATGTTTTTATTCATTACTTATCTAGTACTTACGTTTCATTCATCTTCAGACTTTCCTTAGATTCATTGTAAGTATATTTCCCATTCAATTTTGATTGCCGAAAGAATAGTAGAATAATATTACCTGACTTGCATGTTAATAAGACATTCTTTTCGTAAAAATCACAAACGAATCGGTTGATTAAATGCAAGTTCGATGATCCCTCTGTCGATTATTTAATAATGTATATTTTCATGATATATTTGAACCCATTTATACAATTTAAGATGAAACATAGTTTTCATTTCTAACTCTCACATTTAGTTATTGAGTACTCTACATTTTCTCGTTATTATTAAATTCATTCACTCCACTCTCACGTATATGATATTTAGGAATCACAATTGATATAAATAGCAGTATGCATAAAACACAAAAATTAAATCGCAATAAAATTTTTACTGAAAACATATGATTATTATAGGTTTAAAAAAACTATTAAATAGTTACCTGCGAGTAAACAACTCCAATTAATATCATTGTTATGAAACTTACCATTACTTCTAAAATGTATCGGGCATTAATTGTTGCCAAATGTTTATCATATTAGTATTTTTCGGTAGAGTTATTAAACTAAATATCTGTAATTAAAAATGGAACCATTAGTACCAGACTTAAATGACAAATTCCTAACAAATTCGCTTGTAGAATAGAAATTTTATGTAAATCTGACCATTAAAATTCAATTTATGCGTTAATGAGCGTAATATCATTCCAGAAACATCACAAATACTTTACAATATTCCGAATGGAAAAGACCAGTTAAAATGTAGAAATAAAAGTTATGTATGATATTTTTTTTTTCTTTGCTGTGTTTGTGCAACGTGCTCTTCTTGCACTAATTATCCTCCTCCGAATTTGTTTCACTTGTCTTCATGAGAACTGCATTATGCATTATAGCTATATTATTTCTCCATCTACTCTTTAATAAACACTTTTTTTAAGTAATCATTTATTTTATGGGGTTAAAAGGTGAGACCTGTTGCTCCTGTTTCTTCTACATCTCTATCACTTTGAGCTTTAACGCACTCTGCCATACTGTTTTGTTTATGTGGATCTGCTTCCTTATGTTATTAAACTACAACGCGTGTGTCAGAAATATGAGATATACATAGAAATCTACTCATATGAATACGCTGCAAGATTTGTTTTCAGGACTTTTCATTAAATGCAATACACTTAATTTTTTATATTTCTATATGCCTGACGAAGGAGTGTGTTTGTTTCTTTCAACTTACAGACTTCATCAAATTTTACAAGCAAAACTTATCACCTGTTTGTTACGCCTTCTCAAAAATCTTCTGGCTTATTTACTGCAGTTATCTGTCGCAGAATTGCTTGTCAGCTTCCCATAATAATTCGATTTTCTTCAGCTCTTACACGCTTAATCATCTCCGCTAATAGCTTAAGCATTGATTATCCTATAACCTCAAACCAGGTATCTTACAGATCCCTCAAAATAACCTCACTAACACCTAAAATACTACAAGAACAATCGACTTATGTAGGTGTTCAAATACTGAAAATTTTCTGCCTAATTTAAATTTTGAACATCCAATGTCCCGAATGAAAAAATTGCTTTCATAGAATCATTTTTTGAAAATACTATTTCTTGAAAAACACTCCCGGCTGAGGTACAATTTTCCTTCTGAAAATTTTACCCAAGCTGTCGATAGGAAAATGTGATGTTATAGCGCGTGCAGTTAATAAAGGCGACTTAAGGTCGCTGTTCTATCCCCACTCCGCTGCCCTTACTCCGACATGCGAAGGGTAAAGAGTTTCTGCTGACAAATTTGCCATTCGTTGCCTGGACACAGCGGTCAGCTTGGAGGGGTAGGCAGCGGGTGCAGGTGGTGAGGTGAGGCTGTAACATGACCTTCAGTCGCCAGTTGAAGGTCAACGAGGTATAGACAGTTACCTGTGCGACGGACAGTGTTTATGTTTTTCACACTCTTTTTTTATCGATTCCTTTTGAATCACTTACTATTTAGTTTGTCGTTCGTCCACCCACACTTGACAGCTCTGAGGGAAGAAAAGCTTGTGAGGACCAGCAGATTCCTACGTATTCTGCAACTGGTTTTGTCCCCATAGTCTCGCTTGTAAAAATTGAAACACAACATGAACGTCAGGTTCGAATTTGTTTGTTAGAGCTACATTTAGAGAGGTAAGTTGAAGAATCAGGCCAGGTATCCTGATAGAGATTAATATCAAATTATTGAGCTGACAGCCGTCTCTCAAACCTGTATTTCAAAAGCGGTATTATCAGCACACTTCTAAACCAAACCGCGACATGTCCTATGCCTGTCAGACATGCTTTAATTCTATAGCGTAGTGACATGTAGTACTGAACGGATCTCTACGGGTCCTGCCACGATCGCCATATAGAACAATTAGCGACATAGGTTTATTTGAATAAATGAGTTAATTTGCATAAAAACTAAGCTACCGATCTCTTCAATTTTTATAAATGATTTTCCCACCACACAGAAAAGAACCAATTCTGTGTTCTAAACCGCAATATCAATATCGTATTCGAGGCTTCTAATCGGCTGTGTGTTTGCTGCGGACTTCGCAATTCTCTATCTGTCTACTACTGAATTGTCTCTGTCACTCATCTCGAAATACGTCACTGGTCAGACAATAGTCGCAAATGATTACTCTCGCATCTCGCGGTTTCTCCAATACTGCAACGTTCTATAGTTTCCGATCTGTATTGTTTGACCTGTGTCCCTTTACCAGCCGTCTCGTTCTCGGCCCATGGTTCTACGTGATCTCACTTAAAAACAAAACACGTCACTAGCCCTAATTCTGGCTACGAAGCGAGCCTCATTTAAGAAGTGGCTAAATCTTGATTCGGACGGAAAACGACAGACAGCTGTCGGCTAAAACTCCGTGTCTCTGATACGGACAGTTTGGCTGTACAATTATATTAATAGAAGGATCGTTCTATCACAAGCCTCAACAAAAAAAAAATAAAAAAAAAATACTAAAACCAACAATCGGTTACTGCTGCATTTTCTGAGGCAGTGAATCTCTCTTCTGATATCATGAGAAAAATGGATTTTTTGAAGATTATGATAGTCTACAAGACTAGTTGCACCATAAATTCGTTTCCGGTATGATGGCATTGTGAGTTTAACCTAGAGTTTTGTTTATTAACTTGTACTATCTGGGACATACTACGGATTGCTGTAATTAGTGCACTCACGTGCGCATTTAATACTGTTCATCACTTACGATTATTACGTCGTATATAATAGTAACATATCTTGGTCGACTTTCAATATTCAACAGGAATCACAGGACAGAAATAAAATGTTGCTCAGATCACCTGTGTGAAAGGGCAAGATAGCCAGAACAGGACTAACACGTTAGCTATTACTCCACGACCTTACAGTGAAATAGATTTTAGATGTTCACAAGGATTTCATTCAATATAGTGACATACCTAGCAGACAGCACAACTCACTGATGAAGTGCTTATTTTGTGGAGAGCCTACATGAAGATAAAATCTACAGTTCCCATTGTCAGATCACAGTCTGCAGCCGAGGAGAGAGTCATAGTACAGATTAGTAAGCCTGGACGGACTTGATAACTCCCAGTCACTGGTGGAACAGGGCGTTTATTTTCCTTTTGTCGCAGCTATCAGTTCCTTGTCCACAGTGACGCGATCTACAAACACTTCAAATTTCCTGGACCGTATCGTGCTGTAAGTCAACTTCTCTTCATTCCACAAGATTCAAATGACTGAGCGAGATTACGGGACACTGGATCTAAACAAAGTTCTAAGAATTTTTGTATCATGCGTGAAGGATTGTTGCAAGAAACGTCTAGGTATTCAATGGGAAATTTCTAAGACGACTATTACCAACCTAGGTCTACTAAATTCGATGTAGAGAACGGTTCAAACTGCTTTCTAATTCCAAACTTTCCATCCTCGGCCAATGTTGGCTGTTCCGTGTATTTTTTATTCACGGGAATAAATGAGTGCAGCAAGTATTCACTTATGGCCCAGATTTCTGTTAGTGGATAATACTGATGCGATATAAAAATACGACGACAGAATGTAGATTGTTTGTTTCTTCTTCAAAAAATTTCCTTATCCTTTACAGATCTTCTAATCGCAGATACAGATGGAGGACAAAATAATACGAACACCTGTGAAAAGTATGACATATTTCATACCTGTGTACAGCCGCGCCACCTGCAACAGAAGTCTGCCACCTAGTGAGCGTGAAGTCTCTCAACAGCAGTCACCTGCGTTGCATGCGTCTATCAAACTGTCTGTGATAAGTTGAAATGTCAGACCTGTCAGAATTCCAAAGGGGAATGATTGTCGGAGAGCGTTTAAGTGGAGCATCGGTTACGGAAACATCAAACCTTTTGGGGTTTGCAAGGAGTACGGTATCAGCCGTAATGACAGCGTACACGAAAGAGGGTAAGACGGCGTCTTCAAAACACAACAGTGGCCGAAAGTCAAAGCTTACTGATAGGGATAGACGGGTCTTGAAGCGCATAGTAGCCCGAAAGCACAAGCAGTCGTTATCTGAGATAACATCCGAAATGAACAGTAATCTCCAGGACCCCGTTTCAACAAAAACAGTCAAAAGGGAACTTCATGCTGCGAACATTTATAACAGAGTGGCAATTCGTAAACCCCTGGTGACAGCAACTAATGCTTTCAAGCGACGCCATTGGTGCGGAGATCACAAAGGCTGGTCCCCACAGCAGTGGCAACAGGTAATATGGTCAGATGAATCGTCATTCACCCTTTTTCAGACGACCGGACGCGTTTATGTCTGCAGAACGCCCAGAGAAGCGTTTAATCCTGAATGCATCTTGTCGACTTTGAAGCATGGGGGTGGCTCCATTATGGCTTAATATACCTTTAAATATTGTCCATGACCTTTATGCATCTATCCCACGTCGCATTAAATCTGTAGTTCAGTCAAAGGGTGGTCCAACCCCCTATTCATAAAGATTTTCCATTATTTCACAGGTGTTCCTATTATTTTGTTTCCCCCCTGTATACTAACACATCGTTTATAATTTCTTACCAACTAAACCTAAACAATATGTGAAAGGGGAGGAAAATCTAATAATCATGGGTGATTGGAATGCAATAGTGGGAGAAGGAAAAGAGGGGAATACTGTAGGAAGTTTTGGTCTAGGAGAAAGAAATATGCGAGGAAGCAGGTTGCTAGAATTTTGTGAAAGATTTAAGCTAGTAGTGGCGAACACACTGTTTAAGAACCATGCAAGAAGAATATACACCTGGAAACGTCCTGGGGATACAGGCAGATATCAGCTAGATTATATCATGGTCAAACAGAGATTCAGGAATCAAGTTCTAGACCAGGGATGGCCAACCCGCGCCCCGCGGGCCGCTTGTGGCCCGCGGTAGGTCATTTTGTGGCCCGCGGATCTGGATCATTAATTCATTACATACGTAAACTTTGACTTTCAGTGGTGATATCTACACTAAGTTAAGCTGATATTCATCGCTCGATTGATCTTGCGGGGATGGACAGTGCGGGTGTACAACCGAGCCTTATCACGGCTTATGTTCCTGTAACTTTCAGCGCGTTAGTGGTTTGCCTGACATTCTCGGATCGCTTGCGTCTGTTATTGCAGTTAATGTTTCCACCCATAGATGAAAGTACGCTCTTTGCTTTGATTGTTGTATTTGACGACGGATGGAGCTCCAGCAATGGTTGGAAAACATGAAGGTTTAGTAAAACTAATTGAAAATGAAGCCTGCAAACTTGATAATACCTCATTATTAAATTTTCATTGCATTATTCATCAAGAGAATTTATGTGTCAAGTCTTTAAAAACGGATCATGTTATGAGCGTGGTTATCAAAATAGTGAACTTCATTAGATCTAAGGCGTTGAACCACCGTCAATTCCAACAATTCCTCAAGCATTTGCATTCTGACTAAAATGACCTTACACTTTTCACTGAAGTAAGATGGTTGTCCCATGCAAAAATTAAAAAAAAAAAATAAAAAAAAAATGTTTGATTTGAAGGAAGAGATACAATCATTCCATGCCAGAAATTTGAAAAGTATCCAAGAGTTTGAAGACGTGGCTTGTGTTTGTGACTTCGCGTTTCTAGTCGACGTAACTAGCCATTTAAATAACCTGAACATTCGTCTGCAATGCAAAGACCAATTGGCTAATAATATGTTTGATGTTGTTGCTGCGTTTAAAATGAAACTTAGGCTTTGGGACCAACAGTTGAAAAATAAAAATTTCACTAATTTTTCCAAGCTATCATTGCAAGCAGACGTCACACAGGCGTTGGCGATTAAGTACAGTTCATTAATATCAAATTTGAACCTTGAGTTTGAAAACCGATTCAAGTTTTCAAAAAACATCATATTATTTTATCTGCATTTTCAACGCCATTCTCCGTTGATATCAATTCATTGCCAGTAAATTTGCAAATGGAATATTGTGAATTGTAGTGTGACTCACAGCTTAAAGAGAAATTCCACCAGGTTGGTTTGGAAGAATATCTGGACAAGGAGAAATATCGTGCATTTTACAAACACGCTTTACGGATGATTTCGCTATATGAAAACACTTATCTGTGTAAACAGCTTTCCAGCCGGATGATCAAGTCACAACACAGAACATGAATCACTGATGTTCATTTGGAGAACTTTATGCGATATCAATATTGATGCCCTTAGTTCTGCCAAACAATGTCAAAAGTCGCATTAAGATAATTGTGTATTTAATACTTCATTAAATATTTCATTTTAAGTGTTTTTTTACTTCATAAAAATATTAAAGTATTTTTTCAAAGAAAGTAACGCATGCTGCCCGGCAGAGAGTTGTAATTCCAAAATTTGGCCCGGCTGCTGAAAAGGTTGGCCACCTATGTTCTAGACTGTAAAGCGTACCCAGGAGCAGACATAGACTCGGACCATAATTTGATAGTAATGAAGTGCAGGCTGAAATTCAAGCGAATAAGGAAGCAGTATAAACAGAACAGACTGGAAGTGAATAAACTGAAACAATCTAGCACTAGAGAAAAATTTGCAGAAATGGTAGACTTAGGTCTAAGAATTAACTGTGAAAGGAGCTCAACCGAGGACGAATGGAATGCATTAAAGACCGAAATAATTAAAGCTGGCAAAGAAACATTAGGCTTTAGGGAACAAGCTGCCCGAAAACCTTGGATCACAGAAGAAATTTTGCAGCTGATGGATCAGAGGAGAAGGTACAAACAAGCTCAGGATGATGCAGGAAGAGAGCAGTACAGGCAATATAGAAATCAAATAAATAGGAAATGCAAATTAGCAAAAGAAAAATGGCTACAAGAAAAGTGTGAAGAAATAGAAAAGGAAATGGTCGTAGGAAAAGTAGATGTTGCATATAGAAAGATCAAACAAAATTTTGGAGAAATGAAGAAAAGAGGTATGAACATTAAAACTGCAGATGGGAAACCTCTTTTAAGCTCAGAAGATAGAGCTAACCGATGGAAGGAATACATTGAGAAACTGTATGATGGGGACTACTTGAACAATAGTGTATTGGAAAAGGAAGGCGATGTCCACATTGATGACTTAGGAGATCCTGTTTTGAAGACAGAATTAAATAAAGCTCTGAATGACTTGAAAGCAAATAAGGCAGTTGGAATTGATGAGATCCCTGCAGAACTTCTTAAATCTCTAGGAGAGGAAGGAATCGAAAGATTATTCAAGCTGATATCAAAAAGTTATGAAACAGGAGAAATTCCAACTGATTTTAATAAAAATATCATCTTCACACTTCCAAAGAAATCACAAGCCGACAAATGTGAGAATTATCGCACCATTAGTCTAACATCACATGCTTCAAAATTACTGACCAGAATAATATACAGAAGGATGGAAAGGGTAGTAGAAGAGATAGTAGGTGAAGATCAGTTTGGGTTTAGGAAAAATCGCGGTACAAGGGAAGCAATTCTGTCTTTAAGATGAATACTTGAAGGGCGGATCAAGAAAAACAAAGATACTTTTATGGCATTTGTAGATTTAGAAAAAGCTTTTGATAATGTTAGGTGGGACAAGATGTTCAAAATTTTAAAGAAGTCAGGTCTAAAGTATCGAGATAGAAGAATACTCTATAAACTATATAAGAATCAAGTGGCTGTAATAAAAGTAGAGAATCACGAGAGACATGCATCAGTTAATAAGGGTGTGAGACAAGGTTGTAGTCTATCCCCGTTAATATTCAACTTGTATGTAGAAGAAGCCATGAAGAAAGTCAAAGAAAAATTTCCATGTGGCATAAGTTTTCAGGGAGAAAAAATCAGTATGCTACGATTTGCGGATGACATTGTCTTATTAGCAGAGAGGGCTGAGGATATTGAGAAGTTATTGAATGGCATGAACAAAATACTGAAGGAAGAATTTGGACTGAATATAAATCAAAGTAAAACAAAAGTGATGAAATGTAGCAGAAATGATACGAATACTAGCAGATTAAATATAAAAATAGGATCGGATGCAATAGGAGAAGTGAGTGAGTTCTGTTACTTGGGAAGCAAAATTACAACCGATGGCCGAAGCAGGAATGATGTTAAAAGCAGAATAGCACTAGCAAAAAGAGCCTTCATGAAAAAGAGAACCCTTTTAGTTTCAAATATTGATCTGGGAATTAGAAAGAACTTCTTAAAACTCTATGTGTGGAGCACAGCACTTTACGGTAGCGAAACATGGACTTTAGGAATACCAGAAAGAAAGAAACTTGAAGCATTTGAAATGTGGTGCTACAGAAGAATGCTGAAAATTAGGTGGACAGACAAAGTAAGAAATGAACGAGTTTTGGAAATGATGGGTGAGAAAAGAAGTTTATGGAAGAAGCTTACAGGAAGAAGAGACAGGCTGGTAGGTCATATTTTGAGACATGCTGGATTGGTTAATTTGTTAGTGGAGGGAATAGTCGAAGGTAAGAACTGTAGAGGTAGACAGAGATTAGAATATATGAAGCAGATAATTGAGGATGTGGGTTGTAAGGGGTATGTAGAAATGAAGAGGCTAGCACAGGATAGGAAGGGATGGAGGATTGCATCAAACCAGTCTAAAAACTGACGACAGCAAAAAAAAAAAAAAAAAAAAAAAAAAAAAAAAAAAAAAAAAAAAAAAAAAAAAAAAAAAACCTAATAGTAATTATATGCGCAAGTCATTTCGCATCTTGTTTAGGGTTTATTCCGCATTTGTTATCCCATAGATCATAGTAATAATTCACTGGAAAGAATGAAGGTTATCGCTTAAATTTCTGATTTACAAATTCGGAATTTTGGTCCAACAAACAGAGCCAAAAATTAGCTTAACCGAGTGATACTATTGGTATGCTTCATCTGAAAAGTTTTTTCTTTTTGTTTTACGCCTTGTCGACATAGGGATCATATGAGATGGGAGACTACTGAGGACGAAGAACAGGAAGGAATTCGGCCGTGGCCTTTTCATTCATGATTTCTGGAAACCCTGGAAAAGGGCAGGGTTATGACAACGGGAGCAATATGGTTGGAACCTATCACTGAACTCAAGCACATATATAAAAAGAAAATCCCCTCGTAATTTTTGCTCCTTCCGGTGCTCATTCATTATATCTATGTGGCGTCTATGCTGCGGAGGGTTGCACAGATGGAATTGTTTAAAAAACGTGTAATTTTTTCATTCTAGTCCCAAAAGATGGAATGTTTTCAAAGAAAATATTGGATCTTCGGCTATCTTGGGCTATCGGAAACGAGATGGTCTGCGCGCATACATGCCGTGCGTTCATTTGCTAAGCATTTGCCAGAATTACAAAGGACGGTTGAACTTGCTTTCAACTTAAATTTGACTGCAGAGGCACGTACTGAACTAAATGACATTTAGAAGTATTTGAAATCATTTCAATGTATCGTCATATACACAATTTGGTACAAAGTATTAACTGCAATAAACGTACGTAGCATTGTGCTTCAAGCAAGGAAAGCTACAGTTGATGTTGAAGGTGACAACATTAAGAGTCTAGTGGAAGAATTAAATGAATTGAGAGACAGTTGGGATACTATTTACGCAGAACGTTGCAAGGTATCAGAATGTATTGGAATATCACCTGACTTAAATTTGACGACTAACGACACAGAGAAACGGAAAGGCAAACGAAAACGCTTTGTAGATGAAACATCAGAAGATTTGAAACTGCGCTTGGCTTTCAGTTTCTCCGCTTTTTCTTGTTCAATCGGCTGAGCCGATAACTCTCCGCATTTCCAATGGGTTTTGCTTCAATTCTAACTGCATCCTACCATTTTCAATGTGTCACAATTTTTCGAAATTAACTTTTATGGGTTTTTAAATCGTGCGCCATTGTGTATTTCATCCGAAATGATATTATTTTGCCTCAGTTCATGTGACATACGAGTGCGAGAGGTCTCTAAGGCTTCTCGGTGTGCACTGAATCACTGTTTCGTTAGCCAACCAATTGCATTGCTCCCCTGCGTCGCAGGGGAGGCGAGAGAGATTCCGGCTAATGTACCTCACCCATTCAGTCTTCCTCTGTCCGGCGCTTTTCGACCCGTTGTCCTTTGACTATTAGCCGTTTTAAAGTGAACAATTTCATTTCGTTTGTAATTCTGGGATGCTACGCAGTACCGAACAATGAAGACGTATTTACACCAAGAAAACACCTTGACTTTGTAACAACAACACAGATCGCAGTAATAATACCTGCAATGACAAAAGTACTACTGTAAATATCAAAATAAGTGTAACAGCAGATGCAAGAAAATCCTGTTGTTTAGGAACTAATATTACAATCGACGGTAAAAGGAAGGAAGATAACTAAAACAAACAGATAGGGCTGTCTCCATTAGAGCTATTAGCAGCAAATATTTATCTGAGGCTATATTGTTGTAGACCATTTGGCAGCAGTTGCTCAATAGATTAAGTACTTATAATTAACGCTAATGCACTCACGCACCATACATAACAGAATAAAAAAAACATCATTCTCTCACACATTTTCAAAACTGGCGCTGTCAGCACACCACCATGACAGTAAGAAAACAAGATGGCCACCGTAAACAAGTGATTAGTGATAAGACGCAATGTTTAAATCCAGTTTGTAACATGTAAAACAAAGGCTTTAGCGGTAGCATGTTTTGGCGGGAAAGCGGAGATGTGTGGTAATGAACCCTGAAAACACCAATGTAAATAGTTGGTTGTAAAGAATCAGTAAATGTTTCAGATTAGGGTTAAGTTAAGCATTATATAATAAGATTGTAACCTAAATGTAAATTTCAACATACATTCGTAGCTGATGATGCTTCGATGAGAAACGAAACGCCAACCACATGAAAACGGCTGCATTGGCATTACTTATGAACATTTAATTTATCTAAGGCTTGTAGTAAACTTCTTTAAACTTTGTTCGGAGCAAATTGTGGAAATGATGTTTGATATTTAGAATGCCAGGAAAAAAGATTTTTGAACCGTGCCAACATAGCTGGATCCTGTAAACTGAAAAAAAATATCACGTTCTGAATATCATTGATGATGAAGAGATTTCGTGAAAAAATCATAAAAATATGAGATCGGATTGTGAGTTTGAATTTAAGTTCTGCAGGAATTAAGAAAAGAATTGAGGACAAATTTTGTAGCAGGTTTAAAGAAAATAGTTCAAGATTTCAGGATAGAAAGAGATGGAAGATTGCATCAAACCCGTCAAGGGATTGAAAACATAGTCGTCATTTAACAATCATCACTGGACTGACACGTCCTTCGATTCGAAGGAAAATATCCCCAAAAAGCCTTGCAGAAAAAAAAGAACATTGAAATTTTAACCCACACTATCAGCAATCGTCATTTCTTTCATTTAAATTACAGCATAGTAAAGACGAAACCGGTTATACTTTGAAGGCAGCTATTCTGACTAAAAAACTAAGAAAATACATACTTAGAGAATGCATCACTTATCAAATGACTCTCCAAAACATAAGATTTAGTTTTGTGCTAGGCTTTTCGTGTTTTCAAATGCTATTTCTCAGTTGATGCATTTATTAAGGCAATACAATCTCCCACAACTGTTAAGGATTAATTTTCACAAATACTATTAAAACGAGAAGAAAATTGTTTGCATCATATGTGACAATTTCTCTTGTGTGTGGTTTATACTTTCCACAGTGAACGTTGTCACTGGAGAACTTTCCACCGAAATTGCCTGAGAGGATCAGGAGGCAGTGGCGTGGAGTTGACACAACAAAGCCTCCTCTGGCAAACTAATTACCCGACCCGTCTTCAGCTATACTATACATCGTCGCTCGTCGCTCTTCATTACCCGTCAAAACCAATAACCAGACACGTTATGTTCACAATTACATCCGATTGTCTGTCCAGTGCTGCAGCGTTTATTTGAACGTTTGAAATGGCACGATTGTGCCACAGAAAGAATAACTGAAAATGGCTTTTAAAGGCTCTGTCTTTACTATCTAACTGATGAAAACAAAAATCGAGACATTTGTACCTGAACTGTGTACAGAGACATCGACGAACATATGGAGATTAATAAAACCACTAATTTTAATGGTTAGCTAATAATAATTCCGTGTGGTCGGAATGACCTGGTGACAGGGTTTCTACTGGCTGCGCATTCCGCCCCTATCGTAGCCGCCTCAACCTAACCCGTCAATCCTACCGGGTACAGGTGACCAACAGTTTAACGTGGAATCTGAACCACGGAAGCGTTCTGGCGTCCTTCCCATTACACAACAAGCTGTGATAGAGGTAAAGGTCGGGTTAAGTGCCTATAAAAATCCCCGCTGAGACAGGGATTCAAACCGAGGACCTTTCGATCTCCAGTCAGACGCCTTAACCACTGAGCCACCTGACCGCTGGAATGGTTAGCTGCACTAGATGGATAAGAAAAACCAGCAAATGTTACTGATATTAATGATTAGTCTCTAAATACAAAAGAAATTAGCTTAAACATAAACTACGGGCTTGACAAACTATTTAATAATAATAAAAAATACGTTTGTGTTATCTACTGTTGAATGTGTGATGTTTCGGCTACCGTCCCAATAGTATTACGTGAAAGTTATTATATTTAACATTCGATAGTTTAATTTTCAATGCTGAATAAAGTTATTAAATGAAAAGGGATTCTAACATTTTATATAAACTGAAATGAAATGTCATAACCTGACGATTTATTCAACAATTTGATTGACAAAACGGTGATTTATTAGATCTTTAGTGGAAATTAAATAAATATCAACACATTTTTTCCCTTCACCAAAAAGAATCAACACAAGTGAAATCACTAATACAAGGACAAACTATCATTTCGACAGTATTACATATAAGGGAGCGTGCATAAGCTACGTGACTCCATTTTGGCCTCCTGAGAAAACTCCCCGTCCCCCCCACCCCCAGGTAGCCCCCCTCCCCGCATGGCACGTAGCTTTTCTACCTATTCATTTCAGAAGACATTTTGTACTGTTTTCTTATGTCAGACTATCGTAAATTACAAACAGAGATAATTAAATGACAGAAATAAATATTCACATGCTGTTGTGTGTTCTGTACACGTTATTTGAAATGTGACAAATAATAGGAATGAAAAGCTACGTGACTTGGCTCGGAACCCCCCCCCCCCCCTCCCCTTAGCCCACCGTAGCTTTCTACCGATCCCTTCCCTCCTAGACTGAACCACGTATTTTATGGACGTTCCCTAAATGAAACACTTGATTCTTTGTAAGACATGACATCGATTGAAATTGCAACAATTACAAAAATATGGGCGCCGGCAGAACTCTTTAATTGTCAGTAGAATAAGAATTCTTATTGTGCAAATTGCTTTGCCACTGGTTAACTGGGCGTTTGCGAGTAAAGATGGTTTGGTGCAGTTACTGTTAAAATGATCAATAACTTTATCGCCTGTCCGTAAGTTCTTGGGTCTGTCATCTAGCCTCACCACTAACATCCGACCGGAGAAACTTAGCACCTTGTCTCAGGAAGATGTCTCAACATTAAAAAAGAAAGAACCAGCTAAGTCTCAGCTATTACTGTAAGAACTTGTAACAATTTACTGCTAGCTAGTGATCGCTGCCAGTTGGATTTAAACACAGATCTCGACCACCAGTCCTCAAGCTCTCCTCCCGTCCAAGAAACCTCGTTGGCCTTCCTCACCTCTACCTCTGCTCCTCTCTCATCCGGCAATTGGCAGCACATGTCAAAATACATTAACAATCAACTAAAAACGTGCAGTTTCCTACTTGTCAGTATTTATGTATTCCGTAACTCGGTGGAAGAAATCTCCTTCCATGGTTCTTTCGCAGATCCTAGGACCCACTATCGTTGCATCCGTTTCACACAGTCGTTATTTGTGAAACATTTTCGATCTGACAAACTTTGCTTCATTCATGTTGCATGAATTAGATTCTGTTGTCACATGTAACCGCAGTATTTTCGTAGATGGGGGTAAACCACGTAAGCTCAATTCGTTGAGGATGTCACCTATGAAACTTCCATGCTCGCTTCTCACGCCACTTGTTCACACGCGAGTGAGAACGTATGTCGTGCGAACAACCGTTGCCATCTTTTCTATCCGCCTCTCCCACCTGTCAACATGTGAGGATGACAATGGTTGCGCCGCTACCTGCATTTCTTACTACTTTACTGCCGCTGAGCCTGAGAGGTATCTCTTATCTAGAATAACAAATAGGGACAATTATTTTGTCATTTGTTGTATCGTATGCTCCGATTTCTAGGTCGTAATTTAAATCAATGCACTCAGGAAGTTAAATCGATTGTATACAAGTCACTAGTACGTCCTCACTTAGAGTATTGTTGTTCTGTATGGGATCCCCATCAAAACGGGTTAATGGAGGCATTAGAGAAGGTCCAAAGAAGAGTTGCCCGATTCGTGACAGGTATATATAGTTGGAGGGAAAGCGTAAGTGCGATGTTGAAGGAGTTAGGTTGGCAAGACCTGGAACACCGAAGGCGTTGCTCTCAGCTGAAGATAATTGAAAAATTCACGACAGACGTATTTCGGAATGACAGCCAGCAAATATTGCTACCAGCAACATTCATATCTCGAAATGACCGCGAAAATAAGATAAGAGAAATCAGGGCCAGAACCGATTCATTTCTGTACTCATTTTTCCCACGAGCGATTAGGGAATGGAATAGAAAGGATTTACCGGGTGAGTAAACTTAAAATCCGACAGGAGTAGTTTTCGATAAAGCACTCCAGTCATCCTGATCTGGATTTTCCATGGTTTTCCCAGATCACTCCACGCGAATGCGGGGATGGTTCCTCACAATAGCCCATGGGCGCCTCCTGCCATATCCCTTATAACCCTTCCAAACCATAACCCTTTTCGATAGGTGCAATGCACCCTCTGCCACACACTTTTAGTGAATCGAGGAGTAATAATAATAATAATAATAATAATATGTGAATTTCATATAACTATGTTATTTAAATTAATATGATAGCATCATCATAACACACAAACCCTTACTAACAAGCACAAATCTAAATGAATTACTGCCCACTTTTGGCAGAATTTACTTCATGGTTAAAACTGGGTTCTCCAAACGAATTCATGTATGTTTAACTAAGATTAGGAATGTGATATACATTTCAGGTAAAATATGCATCGCCACTCTCTGATACCCTTAATACCAATTCTAAAAGTCATGATACTGTATTTTCCGAAGTAACGTAAAATTATTGGTTTTTAATATAATGTTCGTGTAGCTTTGTTGCTTCATTTTAAATTCTAAGTATAAAACTGTACAAAAAATACGTGGAACACTTTGGTTTAATCTATGGAAATACTATACTTAAAGCGGCACACAACCTGTTTAGGTTCAAAATCTGACCAGTTCTGGAGACCACACAGATCGCTGGGTTACAACGATTTTGGTATTTAGAAAATAAACACCATTTCCATATGAAATTGGTCCCCTAATTTCAAATATGACCTTTATTTTGACATATCAGGTCTAGATTTCCATCCCTATTTTATATATGTTGAATCCATCCGGGAAAGATCAGGAGTCGGGCGGGTTGAATCAACCAACTTCCATTTTTTTCTTTTTTTTACCGCATTCATACATTTGTCTCAAAATTCTCTCTTGAATATCATGGTAAACACCATATCCACATGCTAACGGCTTGTTGTCCGACTGTACCCTACTGCTCATAATGTCGAATAAGTTGTTGACAAGCTGGAAATTTTTTTTTTTTTTTTTTTTGTCACATTGTGTCTTTCTGCAAGCCCCGCTACCTTTGGTAGCTCTGCTTCTTTGTGTCAAGTTGTATTTGTTCTCTCTTTTTGTGGTGTGCACTTTGGAGGGTAAAACCCTTATCAGGGGGAAAACCTCCTTGTTGTATATACTGGACAGGATCTGTGGTTAGGTATAATTTTATTTTATTGTCTTATTCTGGTTGGTAAAGTATACTTAGGGGGACTTTATACTTATGCCATCTCTTTGGTTTGTAGTTCCCAACGTCTCTTAAGTTTTCTACTGACTGCCTTGTTCTGGTCATATTTTCGTGAAATCTTTCAGTTTGTTGGAAAATAGCCGTATGTATCCTTGGTATATTTGTCCAATCGTGGAGATCGTCTATTCTTGTATATCTATTTGCCTTTAATATTATCCGTAGGCTTCTATTTTGTATTATTTGTATTTTCTGTATGTGGACTTTACTTGCCGTTCCCCATACTTCACATCCATAGAGCATGGTTGGTCGAATTATGGTTTTGTATAGGCGTATTTTTGTTTCTAATGACAGTTCCTTACTGTACAGAATCGGGTATAGGTTCATTAGAATACCTAGGGATTTTTGGCATTTGTCCTTGATGTGGTGGTTGTACAGGAGTTTGGAATCTAATATCACTCCTAGGTATTTGTGTTTTTCTTTCCAGGGGATTACATGTCCTGCGAGTTGTAATTGTGTGTCCGGTTTCCTTCTTTTTTTTTGTGAAGAATACTGCCGCGCTCTTGTTGGCGTTGATGCACACTTTATTTGTTGTGCACCATTTCTCTACTTCTTGCAGTTGTCTCTGCATCTTATTAATTATTGCATTGAGTTGACGTCCTGAACACATAGCAGCTGTATCATCAGCGAACTGAGCTAAGGTGATTCCCGGAATTGCAGGGAATTTGTTTACGTACACTTTAAAACATGGTGGTGATATGACTGATCCCTGTGGTACTCCCGCTGTCATTAGTCGTTTTGTCGATCTCTGTCCTTTTACTGACACGTAAAAGGTTCGATTTGTAAGGTAGTCTGCTATTATTCGTATGTAGCACTGATCTATCTGTGTCTCTTGTTGTAGCTTCCTTAACAGCATATCGTGCCAAACTTTATCATATGCTTTCTGGATATCCAGGAAGACCACCGCTGTTGACTTGGAAGTGTTGAAACCTTTGCTTATCAATTCGGCCATTCTGTATAGTTGTAGCGTTGCCGATAATTTATCTTTAAATCCAAATTGTTCCAGTCGTATTGTATGATTTTCTTCAAGTTGTCGAGTAATTCTTGTTTTTAGTACCCTTTCATAGATTTTTGATAGACTGCTGAGCAGGCTGATTGGTCTATAATTGGTTGGGTCTGTATTTGCTTTCCCTGTTTTGGGGATGGCTATGATTTTGGCCGTTTTCCAGTTTTTTGGGAAGTAGCAGTGTAGCATACAGCTATTTATGATTCTTGTTATTAACACTATTGCTTTTCTTGGCAGTTTTTTAAGGTGCATATTTGAGATTTTATCATCTCCTGGTGCTTTGTTGCTGCTAAGTCGCCTGATGATTGTTTTTATCTCTGTTGGGCTCGTTAGCTCAGGGTTTACTGGATCCTCACACTTCCTGATGTTTTCGGCAATTTGCTTGGTTTCTTCCTCTTCCCGTTGTTGGGCCATAGTTAGTTGTACTTCTGGTGTTGCATGTTGTGCTTCAAAATGATCTGCTAAAATTTCTGCCTGGCTCATTGAGTCAAAGACCGCTCCATTCGGACCCATGATAGCTTGGTTGCCTGGTTTTGGTTCTTTAAGTGCTCGCACTAGGCTCCATGCGTCACGGTGTTGGAGGGTTAGTCGGGACATTTTGTCCTCCCATTGTTCGGTTCTTCTTTCCTGTAATCGTTTCCTAATCTCCCTGGCGAACCTGTTCATTTCCCTTTTGTCCGCTGGGTCCCTAAATCTCTGCCAGCGCTTCCGGTGTTGGTTCTTAAGGTACTTCAGTTCTTCTATAAGTGCTGACCCTTGTTCTTCCATTTTTGTCTCCATTACCGTTACGACTGAGGCATGTTTTTCTGCTTCTTTAATAGTTTTTGTTAGAGTATTTATTGCTTTATCTATCTGCAGCTTATTATTTAATTCCATGGTGGGACAGATATTTTGTTGAATTAAATTAGTGAATCTATCCCAGTCCGTCTGTTTAAGGATTTTCGGGTTTTCTTGACTGCTTGCCCACTTCCTGATTTGTAGCAAAACTGGATTGTGGTCCGATGATAGGTCATTTATGGTTTCCAGATTTATAGTTCGTCTTATATTCTTTGCTATCACTATATCCAGTACATCTGGTTGTTGTCTTGCGGAGGTAGGAATGTAAGTCGGTTCCTCGGGGCCCATAACTGTTAATTTAGTCTTTCAGATATTTCTATTAATCTTTGACCCTTTCCGTTTGTGACTCTACTATTCCAAGCCGGATGTTTAGCATTTAGATCGCCACCCAGTATGACCCTCTCAGATATTGACATGGCACTATTTAAGTCATTCTCTGTTAGTTGTTTCCGAGGGCTCACGTATGCGGCGATAAATGTTACTTCTCCATCTATTGCATTGATGCTCACTGCACTGGCTTCCATGTTCTCAAGTTCCGGCAAAGTTTTTGGTTGGTGCGTGAGGGTTGATTTTATCAGGATTGCCGTGCCCCCTCCCCTTTGTCTCTCTCTGTCCTTTCTGTAAATTTTCATGTTTGGTATTCGGAAATTGTCTGTGGGTTTTAGATGTGTTTCCGTTATAAGCATCATGTCCACTTTCTTCCGTTTTAAAAAGTCAATGATTTCTTGTTTCTTACTTTTTAAACCATTTGCGTTGAAAATATATACATTGGTATCAAGTAGTTTCCCCTTCTTATTAGCCATTAATCTATCATTTCGCTCTAATCCTTTGATTATTGCGATGATTTTGCCCCAGACACTTGTGGCTTCTTTTATTTCTTTTAGTGTTGTCATAAGGATGGAGATTGCCTTTTTAAAACTCATGCTTCCAAGGATGTCTTCCATTTCACTGAGATCCTCCATAAAGGTGTTTTCTTTTTGTCTTTGATTTCCTCTGCCTCTTCCTTTCTCTTCTCGGTGCTTCTGCAAATTTTCTTTTTGTTGGTTTGTTTTCACCTTATCTGCATAGCTTCTTCCTGGTTCCACGTTCCCTTTGTTTTTGTCTTCTGACTGCTTTGTGTCGCTGTCACGGATAAATTTTTCCTTCTCCTGATTTCTTGTCTTTCTTGTGTCCTTTGATTTGTCCTCATTTTGGACCTTCGCTTTGATTGGTCTCAAAAGGGCCTGGTATGCCTGGCATCCCTTCCACGAGGCTGGGTGATCCCCCTCACAATTTACACATTTTGCCTTCTCCTGATGGCTCATTTTGCAATTTTTTGTAGCGTGCCGTCCCGCGCATTTCACACATCGACTGGGCATTTGACAATAATTTGCGGTGTGCCCCAGTCTCTGACATCGATGGCACTGACTTGGTCCCAATCTGGATTTGTAACTCTCCACACTTACTCTAGTGTGTAGTATTCCTCTCATGTGGTATATTTCCTCGGACTTTTCTCCGGGATTTAGGGTTACACAATAGGTAGAAAGTGGAATTAGGTCCCTTGTATCTGGATCTCTCTTTTTAAATTGGTGTACCATTTGTACGTCGAACCCATAATTAACAAGTTCAGTTTTGATGATGTCCTCTGGAGTTGTTGGTGGTAGCCCCTTGATTACCACCTTTAGCTTTTTGTCAACTGGGGTCTGGTGAGTATAGAAGTTTATTTTCTCTCTCAAGAAGAAACTTCTCACCATTTCATAATCTTCCATGGTCTCAAGATGGTACGTTAGGCTGTCTCCGCGGGAGATCACTTTGAGTTCTCCTGTAATGAAGCTTTTTATCTTCTGGTTTAGTGCTAGGAAGTTCCCTATTTGGTAGGTTACAATTGGTGGTATCCTTGGAAGTGGGGGTCCTTGTTCTTCTGTTTCTTCTTCTTGTCCTGATTGTGACGCATCATCCATGTGCTCCTCTTGGTCTCCATCGCTTTCTTCGGAGTGGTCTGATAGAACTGCAAATCTGTTGTCCAACTTCATCTTCTCTCGAGAGTTTTGTCGGATTTCCTGTACCTCTCTTTGTTTATTTTGTGCTCGTCGTCTTCTGTCGTACACTGTTGTAAAGTTCAATCCTTCTTGCGGAACTTCGCCTTCTTGTCCTATACTAAACTGTTTTCCAGTAAATATAAATGCTTGTCTATTTGACTGTTCGTTCTGTTCTTGTGTTGTCAGTTGAGTATCCTGGTCGGTCTCTTCCTCCATCACCTCACTGTTTTGTTCTTCGTCGTCGGGTTGTTCTTCTCTCCTTACCCCTGACATGCCTATGGTGGGGGTGTTGCTCTTGTGCCTCGTTGTCACCGTTAGGATTCCCGGCGACAAGAGCAACCCTAAACCTCAGCGCCCGCCGGATACTACCCAGTGGATAGTCCCTGAGACACAAATTTCCCTAACAGCTAGGAGGGCAGTTAGATGTAGGTTATTGCCGCGCGTAGTTTCCTGTACCAAGTTTCCTGAATCAAGTCCGTCACACGTTAGCCAAGGTTGTTATTCTATCTTGAGCGCTCGATAAACACGTCCGTTCGCTACGAGATATCATCTCAGAATGGGTAAGCTAGGGTTGAATTGTCGAAATTTAAGGCCAAGCCCGATAAACTGTCGCAGTTTCCTGATCCAGAGAGGTGAGGAGGAAGTTGATACGTGTGCGCGGCTATCCTGTTTAGGTTGGGTCAAGCATTTCCGCCTGTTGTGACAAATCCTATGTATTCGATATGGCTTTTAAGAAATGTGAATTTGGTTGTATTCAAAAATGAATCTCGTGGTGGTGGTGGATGAGAAAGTAGTCCATATGTGCTACTGCTATGGTATGCGCTAGTGTGCTTAAAGCTTTTACTACTGATCTTTGGAAAACTGCGCCTGCCGTCGGGTATAAGAATTTTTATTTTTATTTTTTCCAGCCGAGTCCTCGGTTGCACGTATTTGATGGAAGCCACTTAGAATATCCTAACAGCAAAACAAGTGAACCATTTGGTATATGGTCTTCAATTAGAACGCAATAGGAATTAATCTGTGATGGTATTGTCATTGAATTGCCTGTTGTCTAGTTACGGGCCGTCGGAACAGGTGTTTTTTGACCGGTAATACGGGCCTAGCGAATGGCGAAATTCAAGCCGTTATTATGCTTGCGTTTAATAGTTCCTATACTTTCTGCCTCTCGGTCTTTTTTGTTGCCTAGTGCCATCTTATGGGGCCGATACTACTATGCGGCATGGATCTACGAATCGCATGTGCGATACGCCATGTTAACGCCTCGTCCGTTACCTATGAAGAGTGTATAGAACGCAAGCAATTTAGCGAGGGTGGGCGATCTTAGGGTGGGACATCTGATTATTTTAATGATGGTTAGATTGGTCAGATTCCGACAAATTTGCTACATCCAAGCGCTTTTCGGCTTTTGCTAACGGTAACTAGTTGACTTAGCGTCGATTCCTTGTTACAAGATTTCTTGCCCTGGTAATATTTTGTTTACTAGCTTATGGTTACAAAGCATGTGAAGAAACGTGTCTACGATCATAACATCTTTCCCTGGCAGTTAGCGCCCAAGCCTAGCGACACTCCGGCCAGGTGTATCAGTTTTCCTAACAACTTGATGGCTACTCTTTGACGGGGGATCGTTCGAACCCGAGGCCAGAATAAAATTGATGGGACTCGCCGTTGTTATTCAGCATTCCGCCTGGATGGCTCCTGATGCACCAGCTGACCTGTTTGTAGGTGGAGATGTGGGCAGCGACTCCACTGTCTCGGGCTGCCTCTCCGTCAAGTATCCGCTCTCGTGGGCACTGCACTGCCCGATGGCCTCTGGGTCCGCAACGTTAGCAGGCTGCTTTGCTGAACGCTGGCCCTGGTTCTGCTGCTCTGATCGGGTCGAAGGATTCTCAGCCTGTCGTCCAACCGTGAAGCTGTTTTCCCCAACACATCCATTGTGGTAACAGGCAGTTCGTGGTATTCAGAATGGTACTATGCAGCTACTGTTGCGAGTGTCCGTAGTCAGCTTCCTCTTCCGGCATTTGATTGCTTGTAGTTCTCGAATCGGCAAGTCTGTGGTAGTTTCCCTGTTGTATGTTGTCTGTTGCGATTGGGTTAGGTTGGCCACAATATTATCCACTATTATTTTAACTGCGACGCGGGCCTGGGAGCGTGCTGTCAGTGTTGACATCAGACGGCCCGCACAGGCCGCGTGTCCCTTGTCAGTGATGGGTTGTCCTTGCTGGCAGTCTGGGGTCGAGATAGGCGAATGTGCTGGTTATAGGCGGCTTTTTTGCCGCGACTTCTTCCATCGGGTTTTGCTGCTCGGCATCCAACAAGGCACGAAATGTTGCTGCATTGGGTTGTGTCGTTCCGCAGCTCTCCCCAGTCCGGGGGCAGTCCCGCTTCTGATGTCGAATCCATCCATGGAAAGATCAGGAGTCAGGCGAGTTGAATGAAATTCCCGGTTCGAAGTAGATGGCTCAATAGCGAATGTAAGCTGTAGACATCCCTCGGACAGTAGAGAGTAACTACGAGAACACAGCTGATACAAGGATCAGGTTTTGTTAGGCTCAGTCTCACAATACACAATGACAGATAGCGGAATGATGTTGCCTCGATGATCAGACATGAAGAGAACCCCGTGAGCCGTGTGCTGCCCTCGTGAGTCACCGCAGTCGCTGTGGCGCTGACATCCTACTCGCTGCGTCTGTGGCGCCATCTAGTAGAGTAGCCTCGTACTCTGGATCCGACATATATTGGGTGTAAGTCAATTTATTTATTATTATTATTTTTACTTATTTGTTTACGCCTCGTCGACGGCTAAGGTCATTAGAGGCGCGATGGGACTGGGGACAAGGAATGGGAAGGAATTCGGCCATGGCCTTTTTGAAGGAAGCATCCCGGCATTCGTCTGGAGTGATTTGGGGAAACCATGGAAAACGCAAATCTGGATGTCCGGACGTTGATTCGAACCCGCTTCCTCCCGAATGCGAGGCCAGAACGTTAACCGTTCACCCACTACACCCACTACGCTCGGTGTAAGTCAGAGTGAATAATGTATATAAGTGTATGCGTGCGAGTGACAGTCCATATGTTTCTTCTCAATCTAACATGGAAAATCGGCACGAGAGGTGAGATTGAAGTTGTGTTTATTTTTTTGCAGTGAGTTATCACATATGCCGCGTTTAAACTGTCACTATCCGGACCTACGAAGCTCACCCACCCTATCCTAGTCCATATGTATTTAAGGTTATTACGTGCGCATTTACATCTACTGCATTGATTTATCACCTTATTCTAATTTTGATTTATTATAATACCTTCGGATACCAAAATTGCAGTTAGTGAATTTTCTCCTAAGACAGCATTCTGGCTATACCAAATACCCACACTTCCTTTCCATGTGGGATAATAGAGACCGTGATAATCACTATGTTCAGAAATACTGGCCCCTCGAATAGATATGGCTCCTTGTAGAGCTGCCAATATATTAGAAGTTTAGCTGAGCGAAAAAAAAAAATCATCATCCCACATTTAAACATCAAAATTACAGTTGTTAAAGCTTTGGCCAAACATGGGGAGTGCTTCAATTATATATGTAGTGTGTTTCCAGAAAACATATTTGAAAATCTTGAAGCAGTGATTTTTCATGGACCAATGATCCGTATGATCATAAAAGACACAAATTTCGCGAAAAGGATGCACGAGGATGTAGTATTAGCTTGGAGAGCCTTTGTAGAAATAGTAAAAAATTTCTTGGGAAACAAAAAATGAAAAACTTGTTAGCAATATGGTGTCAACTTTTCGTGGTACTGGCGTGAATATGGGCATCAAAAAGCATTTTCATTTTAGCCATCTTGATCGCATTCCTGAAAATCTCGGAGACGTGAACGATTCTATCAGGACATCAAGGAGATTGAAACCCGGTAGCAAAGGATGTTGTGATGATGGCAGATTATTGTTGGTGTATAAAAGTAGATGAGCCGGTTGCTCAACACTTATGGTGCACAAAGAAGAGTAAAATTATTCCTTTAATTTTTGGGGGAAATCTTCGCATTTTAAATTGTGAATATATGTTTGTGTTTTTTTATGGATCATGCACAGTTTAACACTTAATATTCTTTGCATCTTATATTAATAAAATTAATTTGTTAAAGAAACAGACTTGTTCAATTCCGCTAAAACACACTAATATGAGCTCCTGTTCACTGTTGGAAACATGTATTGTAATGTAATGAAGTAAAATTGAGATGACTACAGTAAAAAATCTAGATCTGTTACAGAAAAATAAAAGTTATTTTCGAATTGATCAGCAAAAACTACCTAAAAATTCGTTTAAAAAAGTTCCAGGCATCAGACAATTTTTTTTTTATTTTTTTTTATTTTTTTTTTTATGCCCTCAAATGTTTGAATCTTAAACTTTTGTTTCTTGAAATGAAATGTATCTACGGACTTTATAACATAAAAAATTAATGCTGCCAGTAACGTAAATGGTTTCAAAGTTGGTAGCAGTGACATCATTTACCCTAGAAGTCATTAATCGAATGTATTTCCGCAATGTTTCCTTAAACAATGAGGTGTCCAGTGCGGCCACACCAGAGCCGTTTCAACTGTAGTCCTATCAGATATTACGGCGTGTTTGCCTCCAAAGTTGTATCAATTAATATATTAGTAAGTATTTACCTATATACAAATGAAGTCAATAATGTTGTCTGCAAATTTACCCTCAAGTTTTAACTTTTTTTTTCTGGTTTAGGACTGATGGCTTTCGAAATTAAAGGTCTCTGTTTCGATCCCTAACGTGGCTTTGAATTCCCTTTTCTCTGGCAAAGCTACCCTTTTTCACCAGAAAAATAATACGACCATTCTATGGTCCGGATTCCGTAAAAAACTGTATATCTTAAGGAAAGAAACTGGCTGTCCTGCTAGTGCATACTTCTACTGGTGGTGAACTAATACTCGTATAAGTTTTTCTCATCCTCTTTATTTTCTGTGATTCCGCGACGTGGGTACACGCTTATGAGCTTAGGTTTTGAATATTCCGTTAAATTTAAAATGAAGTTTCAACGTTTGAAATTGTCATGAGAAAATCTGATGACCCCTCCTCTACCACGCTGGCCAGTAATGCTGAGAGGCGTTTTACGTTAAATTTACGTTTTGCACAATGTGTAGCACATCCCAATCACAGGAAAGTTGATCTTATTGCTGAATACGAGTTTGATGGTATGGTTGATACAGCACGTCACCTAACGTACGGCTTTAGTAATTGCGTTACACAACAGCATGTGCGTCATAAGTTAAGGCCGATACGGATAAGCCTGTCTTAGCAGCTGCCACTATTTAACATGTGATTAATTATTTTGGCCAACGGTTGTTGGATCAATCAAAAAGAACAATTTATCATAATGTGTATTAGAGCACTAAAAATAATAAATTGATTTTCAAGCAAAGTTTGATGATAAATTATATGAAAAATATTATTCTGGTGAGCTTTGTATTAAAACATTGATTAAATCAACTCTTTCGTTGGAGACCATGTCTTTAATATCCCAGAATATACTTCAGTCTTACTTTAGACACCAAAACTGTGACTGACAGAGTATTCACTTGTTTCAACTATATTTATGGAAACAGCAAGAAACACAGTAAAGCAAAAAATAAAATCACGTCATAAAACTCCCCAACAATCTTTAGGTTACTCCACGGTAGGTAATACTGCTACAGGGTAGCAGAAAGAGGAAACGAATCAGAATTGATTCCCCTTTACATTTAAATCGAAGCAAATAGCATAAACATTCATCTTCAATGTCATATAGTCAGACTTGTAAATGCTTCCAAATAAAATTATTTTAATACATTTATTTTGACACAATAAGATTTTTTTTTTTTTAAACAGTTTAACGTCCCTTTTTAACAACGTGGTCTTTAGAGACGGGAAAGGATGGGGGCAAGGAATGGGAAGGAATTCCGCCATGGCATTTTGAAGGAAGCATCCCGGCATTCACCTGGAGTGATTTGGGGAAACCATGGAAAACCCAAATCTGGATGCCCGGACGGGGATTCGAACCGCCGTCCTCCCGAATGCGAGGCCAGAACGCTATCCGTTACACCACCTCGCTCGGTCACAATAAGAAATTCTTATTACAATTTGTCATCAAACGCATAAGAATTGTACTTAAGTGGTACAATCGGAAATCACAACATAATCAAAACATAAATATATAATTACTTCACGTGTGAATTACTTCACAATTGCATACAGTTTTAAACAAACCAAAATGTCTTGCTTAAAACATTCGAACCTATCATCCAAAAATTCGCAGCAAGGAAGATCGATTAGTTTCAGAAATCACGAAGTTAAAAATAAAC
Organism: Vandiemenella viatica; assembly: GCA_031002005.1. Taxonomy (NCBI): domain Eukaryota; kingdom Metazoa; phylum Arthropoda; class Insecta; order Orthoptera; family Morabidae; genus Vandiemenella; species Vandiemenella viatica. The sequence continues at coordinate 5,225,433 of CM061921.1, read as the reverse complement.
TCTTGACACCGTCTGCTTACTTTGCGGATCATATCACTTCTGTTTCCGTGAAAGAAGTTTTGGTACCTTGGTTGTTCTAGCCTCTAACTGTAACCGCATAACTACACCAGAAACATTGTAGAAAAACGCCAGGACAGTCATAGAATGTGTTTTAGTTTAATAAATCAATTTATTTTAATACGTTTTACGTTTTTCAATGTACTTTTCTAACGTTTCTTCCCTGACGTGTGATTCTGGAAGGTCTGAATAAGTCCTTAGCGACTTCATACACCTTTGATCACCTATTATCCAATAACATACTACCCACATTTTCATCTGTGCTTGCAATTTTGGGTCCTTAATCTCGTAGATCACTTTAAGAGATGTACGACCACATTTAAATTTAGCCGTACATTTCTTCAGTGTTGAAAATGAAGCAGCAGTCTCCTCATAAAATTTTTACCAACTGTGGACGAATTTCCCTTGGTCACAAGCTGTCCAAAACAAGGAATCCATTTCAATTAGATACATATTACTTTAAAAAGCCATATCAAGAAAATTATGGTGTTCGCAATTTCAATAACATCAAAACAACAAAAAATTCGATAGCAATTCCATCTATGCGCCACGCCAAGAACCTTGCACCTTACTCTTGTAGTAATAAAAGATGTGAGATGTCAGTATGAAATGAGTGCTGGCGGAAACACATCCTAAGTATTTGCTTCCGTTACTTTTATACATTAATCATCTTTGTGTGGGTCAAGTTTTTACACGATCCTAGAACGGTGATCGTGGTCAATGTATTTTTTATTGTAGAACGTGGAATAAGGTAAAATGTCGGTGGGTAGTTTTTATGCAATTGCAGGTATTCATCAAAAAATTCCTTATCATCATTGATATGAAACAATAATTTTTCTAGATAGAAAGCAAAAAAATGAGAAATTATTTTAATTAACAAACAATAACTTAGGGCTTACGTTTACTTCAAAATTAAACAAATCACTCAACCGTTTATTCACATTTTAAAACATAAATAAAATACTCTTGGCTAGTGATGAATTAATAAATGCAGATAGAGCAATAGACTTTACTTCTTACACAGTTGCGATTCAAAGGTTTTGTTTTTCATTTGCAGTAAAAAGCTTTTATTGGTGAACATATTACCGCCAGCTTGGCTGAGACGGTCAAGCAGAACAGATATCCTGTATTTCGCAGAATGTCTCGTTGTCATCTCTGTGTCGCAGTCAAGACCCTTGTTGTGATGAGGGCAGGATCGGAAGCCAATAGAAGTCGGCTTTTCGTCCCAACCCAAATAAACCAGCTTGCAATGTCGACAGATGAGACTCCTCTCCAAACACGCCACGCTTTTTCGTAAGTTGTTCGAAGAAGACAGTGAGCGGCCAATCACGGAACGCGCCATATTCACGTCGTATGTGCAAAATAGTTCGTCGTCACCCAGTTGATACTGTTATTGGAACACAAAGTCCCGCACGCACATTCCTAACATTCATTGGATAACGTGTCACTGGCTCGCTGGCTTAGCATTCAGATGGGTTTTCAATGGTTTCCCCAGATCATTCTAAGTGAATGCCGGGATGCTTTCTTCAAAAGGCCATGGCCGAACCCCTCCGTTCCCTGTCCCCCGTCCTTTCCCGCCTCTAATGACCTCAAAGCCGTAAGAAAAAAATAAAGTTATCGTCTTTATTAACACATCCACTCAACGTTCACATTACTTTCTCGTTTTATAGCTTGTTATTTAAGTTTGCTAGAAGTCTCCATTTACGTAATCCATGTGCAGGAAGCGGTGTTTAGTAGGTAGCAAGTCCACGCTTTGTGTCTCTTGCCGAAAAGTTATTCCGCTGTAGTCGGGATTCCTTAAGAATTCCTCATGTTGAGCAATGTTTTTTTTTATAATCATTTCACTGCTAGGTACACCACTCAGTTTTCACTTTATCGAAGCTCGGGTCCTCCACAAAGGTGACGAACGAATTCTTGTTTAGTTAATTTAATAGTGACTTCAAAGTATTTCGGTAAAACCCAACTGCCTCCAACATAAATTGAACGGGTAATGTAAAACTATTATAAATTTTATAATGAAGTAGTTTAAAAAAAAAAAAAACAACAACAACAAAAAAAAACAACAACAAAAAAAAACCAACAACAAAAAAAACCAACAACAAAAAAGAAAAACAAATAATACGATTTGTGTTTGTTGGACTAACATTGCAAGTCGTTATCGCTCATAGTAGTAGCTGCACTTGCGTGTATTGAGGCAATGTGCTCACCAAAACGTCAGCGATGAAAGGACGACGTCATGAGCTTAAACGCGAGCGAAGAGTCGTGTTCAGGATTATGATTAGGCGCTCTGTTTACACGCAACAAACAGATCAAACACCACTATCACTCTAAGAGAGGGAACTGGTAACGATACATAAACTTACACAATGTCTTAAGAAACATACCCGTTTGGAAAGAATAACAATCACCAGACGAAACTTTCCGATTGCATCGTCATCTATAATGGATTAAGATAAATTTTTAATCCGCCTTCGTAAGCTTTGTTCTAATGTGTGTTCTGTTGTTCTGTTTGTGAAGTGTATGTTTCTGATACGTAAATTGGATATCACCCTATCAGTCTACTATATCACTACGGGAATAACAATTTCGTGCGGTCTCAAAGACCTAGTTACAGAATTTCTTACCGTAGCCAAATAATCTAACTTGGTACTCCTACCAGGTAAAGGGGACCTGCAGTTTAACGTTGAATCCGAATCACGGATCGTCCAATCTTATTCGTTTAAAAAAAAGAAAAGCTTTGCCAATGGTGAAGGCCAGTTTTAAAGCCCGGAAATTCGAACCGCGACCGAACTGCAGAGAAACATAAATGTTTCCGGCAGAATTTTGTAATATGGGCTGGTGGTGCGTTGCGGAGTCCCGTATTTGCGTACATAAGCACGCTAAATTATATTCCTGTCCTTTTCGCAAAACGCTCACAAATTGATGCTGCACGATTCTAGTGAAACTGAAACCAACAATCAAAAATGTTTACGCTAAAAAGAATAAATTGTCAGTTTTAAATTCAGAAAAAACGATAATTAGCTATTTTTTTCGATACACTGCAGCAGCAGAGCTCTTCGCCTCACCAGTGAAAAGAAGTCACTTTCCCTCGAGTGCTGCACGGAGACCGTCATTACTGTCATCACTGATGACAGTAACTTATCAGTCTCTCGACTGGTCTGATGCAATCCTCTTCACCTCAACATATCCCGAACAAGACCCGTCCTCTAGTATCTGCTTCCTATATTCCAATCTCTGTCTTCCTCCACGATTCCTAACTTCGACTGTTCCCTCCATTAACAAATTAACCAATCCTGCATGTCTTAAAACATTACCTACCATCCTATCTCTTCTTTCTGGAAGACCACAATTTTCTTTCCTCACCCATCATTCAAAAAACAACTTTTATTTCGTACTTTATCCGTCCACTTAATTTTCATCATCCTTCTATAACACTAATTTCAAATGCTTCAATTTTCCTAAAGTCCATGCTTCGCTACCATAAAGTGCTGTTTGTGCTCCACACATACAGTTTTAAAAAGTTATTTCTTAGTCCTAGATCAATATTTGAAACTAAAGATATATCTTTTTCAAGAAGGCTCTTTTCACTAGTACTATTCTTCTTTTAACATCAGTCCTGCTTCGGCCATAAGTTGTAATTTTAATTTTTAACAGAATTCTCTTACTTCTCCGACTGCATCCGATCCTATTTTTATACCGAGCGTGGCGGTGTAACGGTTAGTTTTCTCGCCTCGCATTCGGGAGGACGGCGGTTCGAATCCCCGTCCGGGCATCCAGATTTGGGTTTTCCATGGTTTCCCCAAATCACTCCAGGCAAATGCCGGGATGCATCCTTCAAAAAGGCCATGGCCGAATTCCTTCCCATTACTTACCCCCATCCTTGCCCCCCATCCTTTCCCGTCTCTAAAAGACCTCGATGTTAAAAAGAGACGTAAAGCAGTTTTAAAAAAAAAAAAAAAAAAAAAAAAAAAAAAAAAAAAACCTATTTTTATATTCAATTTACTAATATTGCTATTTTTCTCCCACGATTCTCCACTTTCGTCTTGCTTTGGTTTATATTTAATCATGAATTTATCTGAAACAAAATATTGTGGTCACAATATACACGGAGAACAACCGAATAAGCAAATCTAGAAAGCAAAAAAAATGTTTTACGAAGACACAAAATTTATTGGTTTTTATTAAATATCAAAGATGTTTAGAAATATGTGATACAGGCAACACATTATAATAAATAAAAGACATTGTATTATTTTAATAAATAAATAATCGAAATTATATTCATTTTCTGAACAGTCATTTTGTTGTGTCAACCAATCATTAATTTGTTGTGAGAATCCCCTAACATTGCTCACTAAAAGCAGATTACAATCTGCATGATTATTTGCAAGTGGAAACAAAGAGGTGCTGTCTAGTCAGAAGACTAATAGAAAACAAATTGTATTACTACTCTACATTAGGATGGAGAAGAAGTATTTTGACATGTTTACTAAAAATGAAAAAATATTATCATGACTAGCTCCAACTTCTGGATCTAACTTCTCGAGATTTATTCTCCATGTTGAAAATTGAAGCAGTGTAATATTTATAAATTCCAAAATTATTACTGTGTTTAGAATTAATATACGTTCCTGCGCCAGTTCAATAAGTATAAAAAGTTGAGAAGGATAAAGTATTTCTATAGTTTCATCCTCAAAATACTCGAAACAGAAACATACCTACAACCATCCTTTTTTTTATTTGTCCTAAGGCCCTCATTACACAAAGAACTTTTATAAAAATTTATCATATTTATTTTACAAAAGATATTTTACGATATTTTATCAGACCCATTACATTACATAGAATTTTTCATCATAGTTCTGTGAAATAAATGAAGTAAACTTGTATGCTTGTGCAGCCGCAGTACGGGCAGCTTTCACAAATATGTGCTTTATTGAAGATCGTGGATTGCAAGACTTGATACGAAAGGAATTCATCAAAGTTTAGTGAAAGAGCTGCAATGTGAGGACGTGAAATATTATAAAAATTATGGTTGAAGCTGCAGCTTAGGTCCAATAAATTCTTACCGCAATATTTTCAAAAATTCTATATCAAAATTATTACCGACGAATTTAACGATACTATTGGGTGTTACGGTGTATGCTCAATGGGTTGCATACTTAAATTCTGGTGTCGGATATACACCATCCCGCAGTATGGCACCTGTACTGCTCAGCTAGTATTCCAGAAACCTGTCAATTTTCTTTGTCACGTCATCGACAGCACAGCATTCTTTCATAGAACTAATTAACTTGCCAAACTTTGCGTAAGTGTTCGCCTTTTTATTCCTATTCTTATAGTCTACATATTTCTGATTTAACAACATTTTCTTCTCTTTATACTCAGAAATCAATATTTTCATGGATTTGTCAGTCCTAACAAACTTCGATAACTTTGTTTGTGCCATTTTCTTTGTTTACTTTGAAATCTTTTATAAAATGTAAAGCCGACGTATTACATTAATATCTAAAATATGTCCTATTATACTGTAAAATATTTTATGAAACATTTTTTATCAAAGATCTTTTACATTGTAATGGCGACCTCATACAAATCCGAAAATATCCTATAATTCGGGACGCCACTTCACTTGAATGAGGATGTTTCCAACACGAAAGTTCATTTATATTTCACCAACAGAGTGCAGTGGATAGGGATGACGACACCCGTGTGTCCTCGCATGATGGAGTTGGTGACGGCCCTGCCTAGATATTTTTTTGTTTTTTTTCCGACTTCCAGCGCATTCGGCCGCTTCCGTATACTCTCTCTCATGACGACCTTCAAAAGCGATGGACGTCAAACAACACTCGTGGGACATACGCCTAAATTAGAACTTGATCCTACTAATATGGGAGTGGGGAAGATTTTACGGGTAACATCAAGATGGAGATACCGCTGCGGCCTCGTGTAGTAAACACACAGATCACGTGGTATATATGACATCATTGTGACGTATTCAGTCTGCACGTACCAACACAGTAACAGCTACAGATATGATCTGAAAATTGGATATCTGCAATATCGTGCGTTATGGTTACGTTTCACTTTGGTCCAGGATGCATTACGACCGAAACGCATATTTATAAAATATGATTTCATCAATCATCATTTGAGTTTACGTTGTAATGCAGCCTGGACCATACGTCACAATGATGCCATATATACCACGTGATCTGTGTGTTTACTACACGAGGCCGCAGCGGTATCCCCATCTTGATATTACCCGATTTTATTAGTAGATAAAGGAATCAGGAACTGCAGTAAGTTTTTTGAGTGAGGAAGTGAATAATTTAAAGCGAAAATGCACATAATGCTGTAAGACAATTCTTGGTGGATTGGATGTGCCCTTTATCAATTCTGGAAGAACAAAGCTGCAAAGATAGCACCTTCTCATTTTAGAGTTTTTTTTTTTTTTGTTGTATTCTGTCAATAAGCTGCTCACCGTATCAATAAAAAAACATTTATATGCTTATGGCTTTACGCCTCGTCGACGTCTATGTCATTCGAGGCGTGAAAGGACTGGGGGCAAGTAACGGAAAGGAATTCAGCCATGGCCTTTTGAAGGATGCATCCCGGCATTCGCCTGGAGTGATTTGAGGAAGCCACGGAAAACCCAAATCTGGATGCCCGGACGGGGATTCAAAAACGCGTTCTCCCGAATGCGAGGCCAGAACGTTAACCGTCCACCCATCACTCTCGGTCCCGTTTGTTGTACTTAACTACCGCATTATAATAATGGGAAATTATTTCACGAAGAAAGATTTACTCGACTACAAATATCACATACATAACAGAGAGATACTTCGTTGCTGCTTACAAGTCTTTCAGATCAAAACAAAACACACGTCTGCCAACTGTTACATTTTAAACTGAATAATCGTTTCATCAAAGATGCTATATAAATACACAACTATGCCGAGCCGTAAACCCGTTACTACCAACATACAAGTTAATATTATACTAAGTACACATAACAATAAATTTAGTGTAGGCATCACAGTCACAATGCCTAAGTAGATTATTAATAATAACACACCAGTAATCGTTGCTCCATGCACCAAAAAGAATATATTGGTGGTTTTTATGAAGTATGGGTTCAGTCTAAGTGTATATACTTTCAGTTGTATTCCAAACTGTTTGTCTTAAGTATCATTTAATCTACTAAGATACTGCCATCGTATACCCAAAAACAGTAATAGTTTTGCTTTAAATACTCAATGAAAAATTATTCGGGTGTATAAAACGGGCAAAGAAATTAGGCTCAAAAGTTTTTGTTGAACTAGCTTGAAATTCCTTTCGCAATTTATTCCTTTCTTGCTAACATTTCTTATTTCCCTGTTACAGTAGATAAGTTTCAATGATCTGTTATTTTATGTTTTGGAACAAACATATCGTTTTCAGTTCTTATGGTATTTTTAACTGTTTCCAGTTCTCGTCTACTGTTTCAGTCCTTTATTTCCAGATTCCGTATCTTCTTCTATAATAATCATACTATCAATTATTTTTACCATAAATCTCAGGTCATCGGTTTTCTAATGCTCTGGCCTCGCATTCGAGAGGACGCAGGTTCGAATCCCCATCCGGGCATCCATATTTCGGTTTTTTATGGTTTCTCGAAAACCGAGAGTGGTGGGTGAATGGTTAACGTTCTCGCCTCGCATTCGGGAGGACGCGGGTTTGAATCCCCGTCCGGGCATCCAGATTTGATTTTTCCATGTTTTCCCCAAATCACTCCAGGCGAATGCCGGGATCCTTCCTTAAAAGGCCATGGTCGAATTACTTCCAGTTCCTTGTCCCCAGTCCCATCCCGCCGCTAATGACTTTAGCGGCTGACGACGCGTAATAAAAAAAGGTTTTTTGAAATCACTCCAGGTGAATGCCTGAGTGGTTCCTTAAAAAGGCCATGGCCGAAACCTCCTCTCCCACCTCTAATGACCTCGAGGTCAACGAGTCGTAAGGCCAAAAGAAGTTTTCTGACACTTATTATGTCGTCATAAATACCTCATATTCAATCTTTCAGTTAAAATCCAACCTATCTCCTTCCGCCTGTTCGCCTGTTTTTTTTTTTAGGCATCGAACATATTTTGACCCAGTGTACTGTGTTCTGTGTCTCCCGCTAAAGATTTTTCTAGCGTGTTTCCTTTTACTCCAAACACTAAATCCTTACTAATCCATTCCTGCTATATTAAATCTTTCGTATTACAATCATCCAATTCCGTTCTCCAAATCTGCAATCTTTGTCTTCCATGTAGCCTTCCACATACATAAGTAGTCATGGCTCTGGATGTTTTCCATTCTCCCTCCATAAACTTGGACAACTAGCACGTAGCATTTTTTCATCTATGATGACCAGCAGTGGTAGAGAACCTCTCAGGAAAAACCTTACTTTTTAACGCTTAATCAGAGGCTCAGCCCCGACAACAATTTGCGATTCGTGCATCTCATTACGTGAGCTAACTTCGTCCATTATACTCCTGCAGTTCATTAATGGAAGTTTGATATTTGGCTTTGTTAAATTACTATCTTCACCCTTCTCCTCCTTTACACCATCTTCGTACAACGTTACTTATTTCCTTGGAACCACAAATACACCCTTCCTGTATTCATAACGTAACCGCATTATCTGAGATAATGCGCGAGTAGAAAAATCCCTTGATGTATTACATAATTGTTGAAATTGTCCTGGAATAACAAAATATTTTATTTGTGTGCTTCTGATATACTTATCGGTATATGTGCTCTCTTCACCACGTACCTAATAGTTGAATTAACCGCTACCATTTGCTTACTCGTGGAATTCTGTGTCCTCAGATTTTTTTCACTATTTCGGTCTCGTGTGATTTTCATTTGACAAGTGTGTTAGTGGATGCGGTGGTCCGTACATCCGTGGATATCAGCGGAAACATTACCTCACATCCGTTTTGAGACATACTGACGAGAAGTGGCTGAATTACAAAATGAGTAGAATATTAATGGGTATTGCCAACGAATCGACTTCTCACATTCTTGTCTCATTCTTCTTCAAATAATCATCAATGTTGTTATGCTCGGTGCAAATCCTCTTCCTCTATAACCTAGCATGGTGTGTGAGTGGTTAACGCTCTTGCCGCGCATTCTGAAGGACATCGGTTCGAATCCCCGTTGGGGCATCCATATTTGGGTTTTCCGTGGTTTCCCCAAATCACTCCAGGCGAATGCCGGGGCGCTTCCTTAAAAGGCCATGGCCGAATTACTTCCCGTTCGTTGTCCCCAGTCCCATCCCGCCTCTAATGACGTCGACGTCGACAAGACGTAAAGCCACAAGTAAAAAAAATCTTCCTCTATACACTTGAAATTGTGAGTTTTCTTCATACAACATTTTATATCAGTTGTCCCTTGCATGCTCTCTTATATTTCTTATATGATGTAAAACAGAGTAAAAAAATAAAAGCTAGAAGCATCTGCCTTGTATTTGCAGTGTGCTGTACACATGTGGTTATGGTGTATTTGTTCGCCCATAAAATACAAGACACAGTTCTCTTATCATTCCATTTTACTAACAGTCAGATGTCACAACACTAATACTGATCCAGAAACTGGCAAAGGTCTAAATATAGGCTACTTGCTGAATATGGGGGAAGGGGGTTGTGTGCAGGCACGAGAAGGGCACCTAACACAACATCAAGGGAGCGTCCATAAACCACTTAACCTCATTGTCGCCTCCTCTGAACCCCACTCTCCCCAACGCAGCATGACGTGGCTTCTGCTTCTACACCCCTCCCCCCCCCCCCAGGTATGGCACGTAACTTCCCCTACTGATTCCAGAAGACATTTTGTGCTGTTTTCTCTTGTCAGACCATCGTAAATTACATACTGAGATAATTAATTGACTGAAATAAATATTCAAAGGCTGTTGTGTGTTGTATGCCTCATTTTAACTGTGACAAATAATATTAATGAAAAGCTACGTGACTTGGCTCCGAACCTTCCCCCCCCCCCTTATGCAGCCCAGCATAGGTTTCTGCCCAACCCCTCCCCCACCCATATACCGAGCCACGTAGTTTATGGACGGTACACATGAAGTGGGAGAAGAGTAGTGAGCTAATGACCTTGGCCCTTGACACACGTGTGAACATTTCTTATCAGAGATCTTAGTTTTGAGGTTTCAAAATCCTTCAAGGTATTTGGAATTTAATTTCTCTCTTTTATTCAGTAAAGTTAATGGCTTCCACCTCATCTCAAAGTAGGTGACCTGAGCTTCATGCATGGCACTTTTTTTGATCGATTTGTTTGTTTTGTAATGACTGTCGAGACCACAAATTTAAAGTACTGTAGGGTCTATAAACGGACTGGCTGGGAACAAAATCATGTTCTCATCGAATGGCTGCCCTTATTTATTTAACACACTAAACTAACTGAAATACTCCTGTACTGTTGGTTTGGACGGGCATTACAGACATGTGCGAAATAAGGAAGTCATCCTCTTGGCAAGGGCTAACTTTGTGACCATTGTGTTCCTGCTGCTTCACTCAACCCACAAAGTCCAGCCATTGATCAAGAGTCTCACTACAGTAAGAAAGTTAGGAAATAGTTAAGGAATTTTAACTGTTCTTTCAAGTGGAATCAGGTTCTAGAGCTTAACGAAAGTAATCAGAAAGCGCCAAGCCAATCGGAAAAGCCAAAGAGGAAAGGAGTCGATTCGGAAGAAGACTTCTGGGGGGAGGGGGGAGGGGCGGACCATCCTATTGAGTACAATAGTGCCGGTGACAAGTTGGGATAAATCTGATGACGATACTGCAGCATGCATTTACTGCGATGAACTCTTTTCAGATGATGTTAGAGGGGAAGGGTTGATCAAATGCAACAAGTGTGAAGGTTGGACTCCTTCCCAAAATGCTCCTGCAAGTAAAAAATTAAGTAAATGCTTCTTTCATAAAATTTCAAGACAGTAGTTAGTAAATTCTTTCAATAAAATTTAATGTTTTTTTTATTATTTCTTACGAGATAAATAACTTTCGCATACAAGTAGCCTATACTTGAACCACACGATGAAAAGCAGTCATTTTAAAGAAATTATTTTATTGGACATACAGTTTTGAAAAATAAGACTGATTATTTGCATTTTGAACCCTCACTTTACCTTCATGATTGTTTTTACAAGTAAGTAACTCTAAAATCATCCATTTTGACTGAGCAGCTAAATGTAGTCTACCAAAATGAAACCACAGTAGTAGCAGTTATTTTGGACATGTTCCTCTCATGACTCGAACCTTCAGTCTTCCAATTTCAATTTAGTACTATAAATTTCTTAAACTAAACAAAATTATTACAATTAATTTTTGAAGAACAAATCTTATGAAACACTACTGACGCTATTTTAACACGAATTAAATATATATTATTAGCTTTTTCGGCTCGAAAATAACACTACACCACGCGATGGTATGTTTGTTTTAAAAAACATCTAACGTGTTTTCTAGTCACTCATTCTTTCATTAAATTCTCACCATGATGTCACAACGAGCACTTTTTTTATGTCTCCTGGGATTGATTTAAAAAGTCGCTTGAGGTTTAACAGGCCTTCAAGAACACCGTAATGATTCTCTTTACCTCTTAAAGTAATGTGTACCAAAAAAAAAAATCGAAGACGCTATAGATGACCCGATTTGTTGATTGTGTTCTATATACTTCTGGAGAGCCGTATTGATCATTACATCCACCGGTGTTTTTTTCCGAGAAGCTCTTAGCATCGTTAACATCGTGATGAAACATGTTTTTTGCAATATTCATGGATATTTTTCTAGTGACAAAAAGATCGAGTCACAATTACACCCAATTGCCGGTTAATACTTTTGGCGGAAATAATGCAGATCATAAAAACAGTGAACCCTTTAGGTGTTTACAATATAGTAGCCAAGGCGCGTAAGTCTGCAAGCAACCATGGTCAAAGCTTCGTTTCAAATTTGCGGCTTTAGCTATTTCAGCAAAGTTGTAATTTTCGGGAAGGTTATCAGCATCGTTTTAGGATCTCTCTCCTACACCAGTGTACTTAATTTATAAGACTGAAAGACCGGTCTGGTGGCTCAGTGGTTAAGGCGTCTGACTGCGGATCGAAAGGCCCTCTGTTCGAATCCCTGTCTCGGTGGGGATTCTCATAGACTGTTAACCCGACCTTCACCTCTGGCACAGCTTGCTGTGTAATGTGAAGTACGTCAGAACGCTTCCGTGGTACGGATTTGACGTTGAACTGTAGGTCCTCTGTACCCTGTAGGACTTCCGTGTTAGGTTAAGGCGGCTACGACAGAGGTGGAAACCCTGTCACCAAGTCATTACAACCGCACGGAATGATTATTATAAAATTGAAATTAATATAAAGTTGGGTATGAGGGCTGAAAAGCCGACATAACCAGTGTAGATTCGGCTACAGAATGAATAAAACAACGTGACCTTTGGCGAATCCGGGCACCTACAACAATTATACTGTAAATTCAAATGTAATAAATATTCATCACAAATTAGCTTTTAATCTTCCGGCTTTTTCACAATCGCTTCTTGGTTACAAAAATAAATAACAATACAGACGAATGCGGCTGACTATAGGCACTAAAGAGAAGTCGAACTTCATGTATGTACTGTACGTAATACTATTAAAAGCCGTCGTTAACCTTAAGGCAGATACAAATTATTTACTTTTAAAAAACTTCCGTTGTCCATTGTTATAAAAAATGAGTAGTGAGCGCTCCGGCGATATCACAATAACAATACGATGTGTTGCTTGGGGAGCGTCCATAAACCACGTAGCTCCATTTTGGCTTCCTTTGAAACCCCCTCCCCCCACCCCCCACGTACCCCACGTGGCTTTTGCCTCTATCGCCCCCTCCCCCCCCCCCACGTAGCACGTAGCTTTTTTTCCTTTCGATTCCATTTTGTACTGTTTTCTCTTTTCAGACTATTGTAAATTACATACGGAGATAATTAACTAAGGGAAATAAATATTCACATGCTGTTGTGTGTTTTGTTCCTCATTTTAACTGTGAAAAATGTTATGAAAGGAAAGCTACGTGGCCTGGCTCGGAACCCCCACCTTCCCCCCACGTAGCCTAGAGTACCCTTCCAGCCAACCACTCCCCCCCCCCCCCCCCTGGACCGAGCCACGTAGTTTGTGCACGGTCCCTTGCGAGTCGAGTCAGCCAGCAGTCACTAATCTATAAATTACGTCACTCGAATTTCATAATTTTTTTAAAGCCCACCCCCTCTTTGTCTCAGGTGGTCACATCTGTGTGGCCCCCCTCCTCCGGTGTGAGGTAACACATTTTGCATTTTAAAATTTTAAATTATGAAATTAAAACATTTCGAAAATTATGTACACATTTCTATTTAAAATATATTTTTCATAAAATCAACAATAAATCAAACATTTTATACAATTGACAAAAAGTAACAAATCAGACAAATAATAAAAAATTTAATCTCCTACTTTCCATGGACTTTGAGCCCATCCCTTTATATTATTTACTAGCTAAAAGCACGGCTTTGTGGTGGCTCGCGAAGTTTTGTTATAAGAAATGTTATATACAACTAAAGAAATTAGTAAAATATCATAAGAATTTTAATAATTAGACTTCACGAACTATCATCAAAAACCGTGATTTTAGTTTACTTACAAAAAAATAACTAGGCACATTTGTAATAAGACACAATCTTTAAATATTTAAAAAAAATCAATTTATTTAATTTGGTTTTATTCGAATAGAAAATTTTTCATTCGAGTTTCTTCCTGTTTTCTACATTTTAACATACTTCAGTTTTTAATATTACTAATTCTGTCATAAGAAAATCTTATATTTAATCCTAGGCTTTCTAAAGTTTATACTCTCGATAACGCAACATACAGGGTGTCCAGAAAAGGACTCCCTGATTTCAAAATTAAATATCTCGAAAACAAAGATCGATAGAGGAATGCAGTAAACGGTATGTTTATCGTGACAGCTGTAAGAAGTGTATACAGCAGTTTGAAATAATAGTTACAAAAGCTGCTAACAGATGGCGCTGTAATCGCCATACGTAATGCCTAAATAGTGATCCGAAGCTCAGGGCGATCAGTTCCACCATTGAAACGTGAAAGGAGTTTGAAAACATTGTGATGTGATTGTTTGCAAAGATTGTTTTCATACGATTATTTCACTTATGAATGCTGATATGAGCTGTACAGCGTACAGCGCCATCTGTTAGCAGCTTTTGTAACTATTATTTCACACTGCTGTATACACTTCTTAAAGCTGTCACAATAAACATACCGTTTACTGCATTCCTCTATCGATCTTTGTTTTCGAGATATTTAATTTTGAAATCAGGGAGTCCATTTCTGGACACCCTGTATGTTAAACCTACAGAAGTTTCTTTGACTCCAATATCTGCAACAACTTTATGCAGAGTTAAAGCTTGAACTTTATGAATTGTTATTGCAAAAGCTAATTGTAATGGAAATTGTTTTCTTGAACAAGAGACATTCCCTCTTTTACAAAATTTAGTTGTTGGTGGAAATGAAACACAATCACTATGTTGATAAAGTTAAATGAAAATAATTTTCAAAACTAAACGTTATCACTCGTGACATTTCATCAGGCGGACTTAGATTTTCTTCATAAATAATATCCTGAATATAACCTAAAGTTCCATTCACTAATCCTTTTTCGTCCCATAAATTAGAGAGTAAGATAACTTTATATCCAATAGACAAAGTTATAAATGGTTTCAGTCCACCTAATAATTCAACACTTTGCTGCAGAACAGTTATGAACAGCTGGAATATAAGCAACAAGTTGATGCAATTCTTTTAATTTTTGATGATTAAATTCTTTTACATCTTTATTAGTTGCAAATAGTCTGATAGCATCGTTGAAAACCTTAATGGAAAAGTTTGTAGACAACGAAACATTAATTTTTTACAGTCTTCAATTGTAATCCCGCCTTTCCCAATACGATCATGCACATCTCGAAATATTTGTTGAGATACATTTTGTCGTAATGGTACTGATAAAAAACAATGTTTTTGAATACTTGATTTGAATAACAATTTCCCTTCTAAGAGGAATTCATTTCCTTCAATTTTATCACTGTAAAGTGATCTGTCATTAACAGGCGGTAACTGTTTGATATCCCCAAAAAATACATAACCAATCCTCCAAATGGTTCATCTTGTCTTAAATGAATAACTTCGTAATTGTAAGACTGCATCCAACCATACTAATTTCATCTATGAACAGAAATTTACACTCATGAATTTCCCCTTGAAATTGCGCAAGTGAATGTAAACTGAGCTCTTATTAAAATTTTGAACCATTTATGTTAACAGCAGCAGCACCAGTTGGCTCAGGCAATAGATAGGAAGGTGATCCCAATGTTTGATTCAATCGAATAGTAAAATAATTAATTAATATACTTTTTTCCAGATCCAGTTTTCCCTTGAACAACAATATTTTTAATTGGAAGTTCTTCTTCATAACCTTGTAGATAATTAAGTAGTTTTTCAAATATATTTATTCATATTGTTCATTAGAAAAAAACAATATTCGTTGGTAAGTTATATTGAGTATAAACATTTGTCTGATTTTCTGCTAATTTTTCATTTTCAATAAAATATTCTAATATATTAAATACTTGTCCATTTGAAATTGTATGCCAATTATATATGATTTTTTTTTACTTACGGTTTTACGCCTCGTCGATATCCAGGTCATTAAAGGTGGTATGGGACTGGGGACAAGGAACAGGAAGTAATTCTGTAATGGCCTTTTGATGGAAGCATCCTGGCATTCACCTGGAGTGAAACCATGGAAAACCCAAATCTGGATGCCCGGACGGGGATTCGAAACGGCGTCCTCCCGAATGCGAGACCAGAACGTTAACCGCTCACTCACCAAGCTCGGTTTATATTTGATAACGATATCTCTTCTACCTAGGTATATCCACTTCTGACATTATTATTTGGTCCAGCGGCTACATTCATCCAGTCGTCTGGTTGATTTTCTTGGTCTATTTCTTCAAAATCTTCTTCGTCTTCAAAATTTTGTAGCATATAATCTAAATCATTATTCAAAATATCTTCATGTGTAAAATGCTACACATATATAATTTTCCAGGTGCTATGTTGTGGATTTAGATAATTTAATTGTCGCCAAGGAACATGCAATAAAACTTGTTGCTCGTAAAAATTTTCATTGTTTTCAACATCAGGATTATATTTAAATTTCGGTATAGTTCTAAGAATAAAAGGTACTTTTTTAATAACATAATTTGCACCTCTTATGTACATTTTAGTTAAAAAATCGTGTAAAGACATATTTTCAAATTCCATTAGTCGTTGCTGATATTTATTAAAAGAACTGGATATAGAAATGCTTCCATCTTCTTTGTTTATATCAACGTGTTTCCATACATTCTCTGATAAATTAATTGTTACAAATAATAATACTGTATGTGGCTGTGCAAGGATATCCGTTATAAAATGTTCCTGGTGTGCACGTAATTTTTGATTCAAATGTTTTTATGGTTTACACCATCCAAAGGAAAATAAATAATTTGGATAATTTGTTTTCAAAACAAATTTGTAATGCTACATTATCGAATAGCAATAAAAGAAATACAGACAGAAAAAAAAATTGTTTTGCGGGTCGTGGGGTCGAACTTAGGACCCCCCCCCCCCCCAAATCAATAACACACCGCCTTAACTGGCACAGCTAAACCGCTGTTACTAACAAACGGTCTTATGTATAAGTCATTAAGACACAATTTTTACACTATTTTAATCCCAGATTTCTCTTTAACAGAAGCCCACCAAGCAGAACTACCTTAGGGAAAGAAACCAGAAGTGGTGTACTATTTACCAGACTTGTTCGTTCTATGATAGCTATTTCAACACTGAAGACCTATCGTAGTCAGCATGAATTTGGTTCGCTCGCCCTAATATCTGGCATGGCAGTCACTTCGCTATCGATTTGGATAATGTTAGGAACATTCGGTGTGTCAACATCTTCATCCAATCATATAGCATCGATACCGTTTATCAAACAAAGAACTTTCCTGCCACCTCTAGCTGGAATTCTTTGAGGATGAATCTTCGCAAAACCTCTTGTTGCTTCTTATGTGATTGTGTTGGTTAGTGGCTATATATGATGAAAGATATAGACCAGAGATGCCATACTATCCTTTAAATAAGTATTTGGATATATGTGACGTGACAAAGCTTGTGTCTCGACCCCCCTTGTTGTCCCACGATGTCACACTTTGTTGACCCTCTCCCTCCCCCATAACGTGTGTCGTAATTTATGGATGTCCCCTTAAGAGCCGCCCGCAACATCGGTGCGTAGCGCGTTGTGCCGCCTCGCCCTCCCGCAAGCAGGTTTCAATAGCGCGAAGCGAAATAATTTTTAATGCAAGGTTGCTTAGCATTCTTTACTCTTCGGTTCGGCAGCACTCCTACCGAGGACATACCCACATAATACTGGGGGGGGGGGGGGGGAGGCAGCTGCCCTTGACCACCCAGCCAGAGTAATCCCGTGATTGAGTCGACAGAATTTATAAATGCATATAATTGATAATAAGAATTATATTAAGGATTTTTACCTTTTTAAGCTATCTCTTTTTTTCAGGCTTAAAACACCTCATCGAAGTTATGGTCATCAGATTATTATTACTAGGGTTCTGATCTTTACGGCCAAAAAAAAAAAAAAACTGAGAAATATGCAGGTAAATATGGCCTAAAAAGTACAAAATATGGCCAAATATTTAAATTTACTATACATCAAAACTTCTTTAATTATAGTATCGCTTCACGTAGACAGCATAATTTGCTTTCGTGCACTCACTGCACCATTGGGAAATTAAATTTTAAATCGTTTTGTTGAGGTCGCTTTAGTTTCACATAATTTACAGAAAAGAACTCTTTCATCTTTAGAAAAATACTCCTCTCCAAATTGCCTTACGTACCTCCATAACTTCATACTTTCAGAAAATTTTTGTTTTCGGCATGGTGGTACTCACTGGTCCACTGCAGATTGATGATTATTTTCAAAAGTATTTCATTGAGACATTTATTGACGCGGGTCGACAGAGGCATGTTCCTGCTGCATTGTCGAGATTAAAAGGCGGGCGAGAGTGACAATAATCTATAACTTTAATTCTTTATGGGTGACTTCTGACCAATTCAGTGACTATTAATTTTGTTTTTTCCTCCAATCTATAATAGGAATATCGTTCTGAAAATAATTATCGTAATATCTTCTCATCTATATCTAGTTAATTCCCGTTACTATTAAAACATCGCCAGATTTGTCCTGAAAATATGACCATATTATTATCATAATATTTCCAAAACTAGGAAAATGTCCTAAATATGAATTTATATGCTGTAGAAAATACATTTAAATACAATCAGAAACGTTTAATTCAGCATTACAGCTCAAAAAGAAATCAGGGAAAAATATGAATTGTCATAAAGATCCGAACTCTAATTATTACTATTATTATTATTTTACAGTGGTGTGGTGGCTCAGTGGTTAAGCGTATTACTGGAGACCGAAAGTTCCCTGGTTCGAATCCCTGTCTCAGCGGGGATTTTAAAAGGCGCTTAACCTGACCTTCATCTCTGGCACAGCATGCTGTGTAAAGTGAATTTCAACAGAATGCTTCCGTGGTTCGGATTCCACGTTAAACTGTAGGTCCCCTGCATCCGGCAGGATTGTCGGGTTAGTTAAGGCGGCTACGATAGGGGCGGAATGCGCAGCCAATAAAAACCCTACCTCCAGGTCATTACGACCACACGGAATTATTATTATTATTATTATTACTTTTCTCATGGGTTTACGCCACGCCGACATCAAGGTCATTATAGGCGCGAATGGACAAGAAAGAGGATGGATTTCGGCCATGGCCTTTTTAAGGAACCATCGCGCCACTTGGGCGGTGTGATTTCTGGAAACCATGGAAAGTCTCAATATAAATGGCCGGACCGGAATTTAAAGCCACTTCCTCCCGCATGCAGCCCACAGGTTACTGCGCACCCACCACGATCGGTGTGTAAGCTGTCATCGCATTGGCTAGCATTATAGTCTAAGTTTCTGCTAAGTTGTAAAACATATGTTCTCTGGTGCGGGTGGTTGATTCCTTAACCGAGCGTGGTGGATGAGCGTTTAACGCTCTGGCCTCGCATACGGGCATCCAGATTTGGGTTTTCCATGGTTTCCCCAAATCACTTCAGGCGAATGCCGGAATGCTTCCTTCAAAAGGGCCATGGCCGAATTCCTTCCCGTTCCTTGTCCCCAGTCCCATGCCACCTCTAATACGAGGCGTAAAGCCATAATTAAAAAAAAAAAAAAATATTCCTAATTCTTTCACTCTGATGACCTTCCCAGAGGTTTTCAAACCTCTATGTTTTAATCGTTGCAAGCCACCCATTTTCACATTAATTTTGTCAGCAAGCATTGAAAAATGTGTTCCATAGTCAATATAAGATACTTAAATTATGTTTTAGTTGTTCCGATAGCGGCTTATTTCTGTAGACGAGTATTACAGTCTATCCTTGACGTCACAACTACAGTTCATGTAACATTGTTTCACGGTCTTATTTCAGTTTACACGATTTGCTGCGTTACCAAATAATTATTTGCTAACTTTCATCAATTCTGTTCATGGTGAGCGGTCTGGTTGCTCAGTCGTTAAGGCGTCTGACTGGAGATCGAAAGGTCCCCGGTTCGAATCCCTGTCTCGGCGGGGATTTTCATAGGCACTTAACCCGACCTTCACCTCCAGCACAGCTTGCTGTGTTATGTGAAATGAGCCCGAACGCTTCTGTGGTTCCGATTCCTCGTTAAACTGTTTCCGGGTTAAGTTAAGACGGCTACGACAGGGGCGGTATACGCAACCAATAGAAACCCTGTCACCAGGTCATTAAGACCACACGGAATTATTTTATTATGTTCACGGTGTTTTTATTGCTAGATGTTGTCTGGCTATTGTGTGTAGATTTTCCATGTGCGCGCTTGTTTTCTCTCATCGCAGCTCTTCTTGGTTGAAGTCTTTCTGAAGTAACCTTTGTGAAATACTTTAACCTGTAGCCCCGGCGGGCATGATGGCCATTATCACAGCCGTGACTAATGCTTACAACGCGATTACTGGGAACGATACCAAGTGTGAGGAGCCTACTGCTGCAGAATCCTGTACTAAGACTGGCTGCCTGGAAAGTATGTCACCACACATTCTAAGCCAGGAAGTTAGTAAAAGTAAAGGTTCTGTTACATATAGCTATACAGTGAATTTATCATTACGCGAACGTATGATTTCAGACTTAAGTGACTTTAAAAATTTTCCTTTCAGGGAAAGGGAGTGAGAGTTTTGAATACATTATCGATGAATATCAGGTACAAGCTACGAACGAATTTAAAGCTAAAGCAGATGTTTGTGGAAATTAACACCAGATCAAATACTCCATCGAAATTAATTGCTAGTAATAATAAGCTTTGAATCGGGCAATGTTGCTGTACGCTTTAAGGCGAGTCCTGCTCCACGGGTACCGGCCGTCCTGAGGGAGCGTCTCCCTCGCGTAGCCCGACGTGGCTTTTGCCGCTAAGCCCCCCTCCCACGTAGCATGTAGAACGTAGCTTTTTCCCCTATTGATTCTAGAAGACTTTTGATACTATTTTCTTTTGCCAGACTATCGTAAATTACATACGGAGATAATTAAATGACGGAAATAAATATTCACATGCTGTTGTGTGTTCTGTACCTCATTTTAACTGTGACAAATAATATGAATTGAAATCTACGTGGCCTGGCTCGGAAGTCCCCCTCCCCCACGTAGCCCAGCGTAGCTTTCCAGCCAACTCCTCCCACTTTTTTTAGACCAAGCCACGTAGTTTACGGACGCTCCCTGATTCCGTTGTCTAGGTCAGTGCTCCCTAAATGGTGGTCCGGGGAACCCTGTGGTTCCGTGGAAGGGTCACAACGGTTCCATGTTCCATCCAAGAATTAAGTAAAATGTTCGTTGAAAAGAGTCATAACCGCGCCGTCATGGCTGTCATGGTTCTGCTTCCGTTTGTGACGACTTACCGATGCGAGACTGGTTTTTCAGCTTACGTTCAATTAGGGTTCCGTGGCCAATAAAAAATTGGGAACCGCTGGTCCAGGTGGCTTAATCATCTAGACGACTGTAGTGACGGTCCTCATAAACAAACATACACGTATCATACAGAACACATGCTACATGTTTCCCCCTAAAGTTTAAATGCTCCGGATCTACAAATACGGTACTAAAACTCAAGTAGTGCCCAAATCGTCCCACCCTCACGATTTCACACTGGACGCTCGTGTAACAGGTGTGTCGTGATCCGAGGGAATAAAATAGAATTTAGTTTATATTGGTTTTATTACGAGCGCCATATCCCTCACGTTATTACTGTGTCCCGATCAAAGTAGCACCATATATATTTCACAGCCTGGATCTGATTTATACGTGACATTCCGCGGTACGAGGATTTCAGTACTTAATTTTAATTTACATTGTTTTCTCGAGCGTCATTACTTTTGTCAAATGTGAGTAATTCGCGATTTACAATAGAATTTAAATGATGAACAAATGCTAATTGCACTATTTTGGTTACAGACAACTAGTTAGTTTACAGCAGCTAGTGGTCAGACACAACACCGATGAACCCTCCTAGGTCAAGATGGATAACTGCTTCGAATCAGTTCACAGAAGTTCTGCATGTAATGAGATTTTCTGAAATTTCTGAATGCAAAGACACACTGACAAAACCATCTGCACAAATTTTCTTGGACTGTGAGCTGACAAATAAAAATCCTGAGCCATACTAGTGTTCCTTGCTGTAAAATTAAATGTGTCAAATAAGATGGTTATCATTTCGTACAAAAGTGTTACCCAGTAACCTTGTTGTAAAGGGAAAGTGATATTACTAAATGTAGTAATTAAGAATGTTTCTTTGGTGCTTAATAAAACGACCAGTGAGGTCCCTTCAAAATATTCACGATACCTATCAATGACGTCAATCTCAACATAGGTTGCAAGTTATATATTTAAATAAGACAGGAAAAGAAGTGCATACCAAATAACAATAGTAGTTTGGACTTTATTTTAAATTAAAGAAAAAATAGTGGTGTAAATCCCATACATTTGCCACATGTACTACATTTAAAAAGGATATTCGTGTTAAATCAATACCAGCCATGCACAGTTTGCCCATACAGAAATCATAATTCAGTGTCTGATAGAAAACGCCTGAAAGTTTCTGGAACACAAAACTAAGACCCGCTGTTTTGAAATGGCATTTCAAAAACGCTCTGAACATTACTACACTGGTTTCTTCAGGCCTTAGATATTGTCTACGTCAAGGAAAAGGATTTGGAACAAGAAACTGGAAGGAATTCGGTCAGTTCCGTTAGAAGGAACGATCCCAGCACTAACCTTTAATGATTTCTGGAAACCGTGGAAAGCCGAAATCTGGATGGCCGGATGGGGATTTGAACCCATATCCCACCACGCTCTGTTCATCGGTTGGGATGCATCTTCCACTTCTCGTTGGGTTGCTCATCCCTCACTCTAACTGAAGAAGAAATCAGTTGTAAATTAAAATTCATATCATTCTTGTTTACTAATTCCAAGCATTTAATAAATCAGACTCGCAAAGCATTCATTTGTACAGTATGCACAGTGCGGATTATGTTCAGCAGAAGCCGGGAAAACTGAAGCTACTGTGAGAACTTCAATACTAAAGCTGATTCCAAAATAATTAACTTTTCTCGTATATTCCACAAACCGAAAAGCGTGAGTCTAATACTAACCCAGCTGAACTACGCACACTCGGCTGAAATCTTTAGCAACAACTTGAGTGAATAACATCCCATTAGTTTTAGATACAAAAACAGCAGATTACAAGAAAAATATTTCATATGCCTTTTTAAGTATGATGCACTTACTATTAGCCTTCATACGACTACTTTTACAGTGAAAAAGTTCTAGAAAGACATAAATGTCCCAGAACGTTGATACCGTTCTGTTTATGATTTAACAGCAAGTCACCAGTCTTCTCCAGCGGTAGACTATTTATTTATTTATTTTTTGAGAGTTTCACGTCTGTTCAAGGTCATCAGAACCTTGAGAGGACTGGAACGTGAAGGAATTCGGTCATGGCCTTTTGAATGAATACTCCTGGAATTCGCTTGTAATGACTTCGGGAAAACGTGGAAAGCCGTAACGGGGCTCGAACCCACATCTTCCCGAAGACCTGGTTCCAATAGTTTAGCATTAAGCAGATTATAATGTGTCTCTAGTCCGTATTAAAGTTTAGTAATCGGATGCTACCAAACAGCGCTCAGGGTACATGCGGAACGATTTGAGCAATAGCTTGTCCTCAGAGGTGAAGAGGTTACAGAAATTGATCGGAGTAAGACTTTATTCAATATTTATACTCGACGAATGACGGAAAGTTTGGCCTTTAAAATGTTGTTTAATGGCTCGTGTAAAAAGCTTAGTTTTATGTATGTGTCTACATGCGTCATCGATGTCACATCTTTTTGTGCAGTTTTACTCTTCTTAGCCTTTGGCATTATCAATATCGCCACAAAATTATTAGACCCTACTTTTTCAGTTACCGTTTTGCATACGCTAAGCTTGTCCGTCTCTAAGTTCTTCCCGCCTACATCACCGTTCATTAACCAATTAAGCACTCACGTACATGTTATTGAGTTATCTAGGCTAACGAATGCCGTTTTAGAAAATTATAACACTTTGTGTTCCGTCTTTCAGTTTATCTCTATTATCGCTTCCATATATAAGTAGTACGGTTTTTTATGCCCCAACGTCATAAAACTTTTTCCTAGAAATATTTCAATTTTGCGCATGAAACAATCAGTTAGGCATGAAGGATCTTTTTAATGAAGCCTTTCTGCTATTGCTCATAAAATTTAAAAAAAATCATATCCCTTTATGGTCTTTCTTTCTGTTATTTCAAACGTACAATCGTGTGACGTAACGCCATAAAATTGTTTCCGAGAAAATCATTTTAATTAAGTGCGTTGAACTGGAGACTGGAGGTAAACTGAATAGCTCGGCAAAATTCGCCGAGTCTCGATATTGCCCGAAGGGTTAGTTACACAGCGCTGCTTGTCTAACCAGGAAATTACAAATAAATAACTGCATTTAATTTTATTTGCAGTTATATTTTTAAAAGGAAGTGTAACTGCGAGTCCAGATAAAAGGCAATTATCTGTTGAGCGTGTAACTGTTCACAAAAACGAAGGGCAGATGCAGAAAAATTATAATGGGAGGCAGAGATATATATATACGACGTTCCTTTAATCTAAAATGTTGCTATTTGTGTATTTATGACGATTAATTGCACACATTCATGTAAGGAAACGAGCATCTGATATTTATGATCTATTCACTGCAGTTACTAGAACCAAATCACAACACAACCTGGGAATTTTTTGACAGAAGAAACATGGAAATTTATTAAAAACCTCAGAGAAAGTTTAAAAAAGTAAGAAATCAGGAAATATATCAGTCAAATAAATAATCGTTATTCGTTTTTTAAATTATGTTTTACTTAGGAATTTTTTCCTGACAATACGGGCTTCGTTAAAGTAATTGCAAGTAGTACAAAAACAAAGGGTAGAGATAAAAAAAGATTATTAAGCCAAGCAGAGATGTGATTTCTCATTGCGACTCTGCCATAGTCATTGTATATTCTATTTACAACCCACTGCCTGGTATGAAAGAAGTAGCGAAAAAACGAAGGACAGAGCGAGATTTTACTTTGTAGTAAGGTATTTCTTTTACCACAGTTTATAAGGTAGTTATCGGTACGCACTTTAAGACATTTTCAGTAGCCATGCATGCTGCCCGTGTAATGGGCTTTACCCTACTAATATTTCAATATTGACGCTTAAACGATCCGTTAAGGCATAAAGAATATTTTTACTGATTCCTTTCTGCTATTGTCATATTTTTGTACGTCAATTTTCTGTAATTTAAATACAAAATAAATAAATTCTCTAAACGAGTGGCCTGGTGGAGCAGTGATTAATGCACCTGACTGGAGATCGAAAAGTCCCCGGTTCGAATCCCTGTCTCGGCGGAGATTTTCATATGCCCTTAACCCGACCTTTCCTTCTGGCACAGCTTGCTGTGTAATGTGAAGTTCTCCTGAATGCTTCTGTGGGTCGGATTCCACGTTAAACTGTAGGTTCCCTCTAGGGCCAACAACCCTAGTTGTAACACTGATGTATACACATCCAGAGCAAACTCAAGCCGGAACAAAGGCTTAAAATGGTCCTAGTTGGCCCAAACGAACATACATACAAATTCTCTTAGTACTTCTCCATATCTTGATAGTATTACTGCTGCTTCTACTGAGAAAATTTCGACACATACGTATTAACACCTTTGTTCAACATTAGGAAATTCTGTAATTTATCTACGTCTTTATGTTTATTAGTAAAAGCACATTGTCTTCAATGGCTACCACTTATTTATAATTATTTCTTCTTCATTTAAAAACAGACAATCATCACAACCGAGCGGGGCGGTGTAACAGTTAGCGTTCTCGCCTCGCATTCGGGAGGACGGCGGTTCGAATCCCCGTCCGGGCATCCAGATTTGGGTTTTCCATGGTTTCCCCAAATCACTCCAGGCAAATGCCGGGATGCTTCCATAAAAGGCCATGGCCGAATTCCTTCCCATTCCTTGCCCCCATCCTTGCCCCCCATCCTTTCCCGTCTCTAAAGACCTCGATGTTAAAAAGAGACGTAAAGCAGTTACAAAAAAAAAAAAAAAGACAGTCAACATCTCCAACAGTTTGCAGTTACTGGCCGTGGCTGCTTTGTGCACAAGCCTCTCCATTTTCTTCTCTTCCCACCACCTCTCTGTCACCACTTTGGTCCAGACATCTTCTCTCTTCCCCCACTCCTCTCAGCCAACCATCCCTTGGTCTTCCACTGGGTCGTTTAACATGGTATTTCATTTCGTGAACCTTCCTTTGTTTTCTCTGCGCCCTCAAATTTCTTTACACACCCGTACCATCTTAGTATGGCCTTCTCTATTATCTCCTGTAGGGGTTCCCCTTTTATTATGTCTGTAATCATGCCGTTCCACACCCTGTCAACTTTTGTAACACCTATTCTGCCTCTTAGAAATTTCATTTCCTTGCATCCTGCTTCTTAAGTGTGTAAGTTTCAGCACTGTGTGTTAAGATAGGATGTGCTAATAGACTACACCCTTACTTCTCTGTGGCATATCCGTGTTCCATATCTGGCTTCTGAAGCTTCTTAAAAATGTCTCTGCTTGCCTCCATCTTTCGCTTATCTTAACATCGTTCCTTCCACTGTCATCTACAACACTGATTAGGTATTTGCAACTAGTCATCTTCTTCATTATCCTGTTCTTCTTTCTGGCTGTTACCATGTACTCACTTTTGTCCACATTAAATTTCATACATTATTCACCCACACTGTCTGTCCATACACCCGCCCGATTTCTAGGCCGTAATTTAAAACAATACACTCCGAAAGTTAAATCGATTGCATATAAGTCACTAGTGCGTCCTCACTTAGAATATTGTTGTTCTGTATGGGGTCCCCATCAAAACGGGTTAATGGAAGCATTAGAGAAGGTCCAAAGAAGAGCCGCCCGATTCGTGACAGGTGTATATATAGTTGGAGGGAAAGCGTAAGTGGGATGTTGAAGGAGTTAGGTTGGGAAGACCTGGAACACCGAAGGCGTTGCTCTCGACAGAAGCTAATTGAAAAATTCTCGACTGACATATTTCGGAATGACAGCAAACAAATATTGCTACCAGCAACATTCATATCTCGGAATGACCGCGAAAATAAGATAAGAGAAATCAGGGCCAGAACCGATTCTTTTCTGTATTCATTATTTCCACGAGCGATTAGGGAATGGAATAGAAAGGATTTACCGGGTATGTAAACTTAAAATCCGACAGGAGTATCTTTCGTTAAAGCTCTCCGGCCATCCTGATCTGGGTTTTCCCAGATCACTCCACGCGAATCCTGGGATGGTTCGTCACAATATCCCATGGACGCCTCCTGCCATATCCCGTATATCCCTTCCAAACTATATCCCTTTCGGATAGGTGCAATGCACACTCCGCCACACACTTTTAGTGAAACGTGGACAAATAATAATAATAATACAGCTGTCTTTACATCTTCCCCCATCACTAGATCATCTGAAGAAGCCATCACCTTCATATTTTCCTCGCCCGTCTACACTGCCTCCTCTACTATGTAATCATAGAAAGTAGTGGTGAGAGACACTTTTTTGTTTTAGTCCGTTTCTTTGTTTCGGCCAGTCTGTTCAATCTCCCCCTAGCTCACACCTACTGGTATAATTCTGTCATTCTACTAATGGTCTCTTTGGGACTCTTCTGTTCTCCATGGCCTCCCATATCTTACTCCTGCGTACACAGTCATACGCTTTCTGAACAGCAGATCCTTTCCATCCTCATAGCGTTACCCTGCAACTGTCTAATGGCAAATATCAAGTCTACTACCAATCTCCTTGTTCTGAAGCCATACTTCCCTTCTCTTAGCTCTTTTTTCACCTGTCACATATTCTTTTCTTAAGGATCTTCTCATACACTTTGGCTCAGGGGCACATCATAGTGATTCTTCTATGGTTCTTAAATTCCTTCCTACATCCTTTTTTCAAGATAAGTACGATTATTCCTTTCTTTCAATCTTTTGGGGTCTTCCGCTTCTTCCATATCTCACTTATTCATAACGTCTTTCTTGAATTTAATTCTTGTAAATCTCTATAAAAATCAGTGTGTAAAACCTTATCTCCAGTAACACAGGCAGCTACATGTTTGTTTTGACGCTACCAGTTTGCATCCTGGCATTTGTTTAATGTTTCATCAACAGGCTTGTTAGTTGACGGCAACGTACAACCGTGACATTCGGGATGCTACGAATTCAAGTGTCGGCTCAACCATCCAGATTTCGGTTTTCTGTTTCAGATTAGGATGTAGCTGGTTTCTTAATATATTCTAGAACGATATCATTCACGTTCGTTGCCAACAGTGCTAGCCAAACTCAAAAACTAAGAACTGAAAAATACCCAAAAATCTGAACTCGCGTTGTTTCCAATTAGCGTCCTAAATATCAAAAAAACCAGTTTTAACTGTCACGAAATTCTGTCTGATATTCCTGTATACTCTAACTAGTACGATCTCTTTCCCTGTGAACTCACATAAGTTTCATATCAATTTTCCTTTGTTCCTTTTTGTATTTCTTATTTATTTCATTTCTATAGAAAACTGTGTAGCTATCGTCCTTTTCCAAGTTAAGAATTTTTATAAAACCTCCTGCAATCTATCCATTATAACATTTCCTAAGCAATTCAACTTGTACTACCCCATAATATCTAACAAATAAGTGAATTTGGTCTATACATCTGTTCAAATTTCCTAATTTGAATCATTTTATATATACTCTTACACCCAGTTTGTAATTGTCTCTTGAGCAATCCCCAGTTTTAATTGGATGCATTTCTTACGACTCACCCACTGACGAGTAGTGCACCAAAAGCTGCTGATTATCTGTATTGGATAATGAAGTCATCAGATCTGCATTTCAAAACGCATCGAAATACCAGTGAATTTAATTAATAACGTTCCTTAACACAACTTTTATGACATTTATGTTACATTGAAACAAGTTTCCAATACATTTCACAAGCTATTTTAGCTTGTGTACAGAGAGCATGAACTCGCGACATACAACCATCTCCAAGTGATACGACACACACATTGCCCCGCGCCCTGCCATGTTACAATGCAGGCGCCCGACTAACAATCGCTGCCACACAACTGTGCTGGCTGGCTTCAAAGATAACAACACTATGCTAGCCCATTTATTAAACAAACTAGTCTGTGGAAACCCAACAATATTACAGATCAAGTTACAAATATTAATACAGTTATTCAGGATTCTTATAACTAATAAATGCTACATAATTCAATATTAATAATAATAATTATTATTATTATTATGGAAGAATGGGAGAAAGAACTCAACAAATGTAAGTTTTGGAAGCCAATCCCACTTGGCTTTCCCAAAAACAACCTCTGCATACCATACCTCGCTTTTGCTGATGATTTGGCGATACTAGCAGAAGATGAAGAGACTGCCATCAAACTGCTTGAGACACTCAAAGAATGTGCAGAAAAAGTAGGGTTACAAATCTCATTCGACAAACTGAATTCATATGTTCAAAGACAGAAATAGCAAGTTTTAGAACAAAATACGGTAAAATCAACAGGTTCCCATACTTTAAATACCTCGGAAAATTCATCCAACCGACAGGCCTTGAGAAAATCTCGCAGCAAAATGGCCATCAAAAAGTAAAAAAAGCATTTGGGTTAGTGCAAAATCTCTACAACGAAAAATCTATGTCAATACAGACCAAAATTCGGCACTACAACACAGTCATAAAACCAACAGTTCACTATGCAAGTGAAACGTTAACACTTAATAGAAGACATGACCTTGAAGAAATAAAAAAAATTAGAGAGAAAAATCATTAGGAAAATTCTAGGAGCAAGACTCAATACAGATGGTTACAGACTACAATCAATCAAAATAACAGAAAAGTTTTCAAACGTTGAAATTGACATCAAGAAAAGGCGAATGAAATTCATTGGTCACCTTAAGAGGCTACCAGAAAATCGATTGACAAAACATATAATAGATTATGTAACTTCACTTAAAAACGCAAACACCTTTGCTGAATGAAATTCTGAATAATCTTAAAGGTTCAAACATGGAGCAACGGACATCTTAAAAAGAGGCGCCGTCAGACACAAAGTAGACAAATGGGAAGTTATAACTGAGCAACCAAAACAACAACAATACAGACCGAAGTGGTCGGAAGAACGCAAACAAGCTTTCTCGGAAAGAATGAAAGCCTATTGGAACAACAAGAAGAACTCAAAGAAAACTTGATTGGGTCATTTGCTTAACGTCTTCCATTTATTGGGAGAATTCGCAAATAATAATAATAATAATAGTAAATTAATAATAAAAATTGTTGGTGAGTTAGTGATAATGTTACAAGTATGACAATTTTGAAAAATTATGTGATCCTTGTGTTTGTTATAACTATTTCTTTCACGATAAAGAAGGTCCGTGATCGATTTTCCGAAGTAAAATTTACTCAGCCTACAGAAAACTTGACAATCCCTTTTGTTCCCTTACTTTCGGAATATTTGGAGAATGATGTAGTTTGAGTCAACACCTTGGGAATTGGCTCTGCCCTGTAATTTTCAAGTCTATAATATACAAATTCGTGTGTCAGAAGGATTGCTTTCGCGTACTTTTTCTAAACGGCATTTATGATACATGGTACTGGGAGAACTGGGCGGAATATGGAATGTGCGCATCATTTATTTCTACCTCCACTCGAAACTGCCTCCAATCAGAAATATTTTGTAGTTGTTAATGATCCACAGGCTCAATTCAGTACTATTCACATAGCTTCTATGCAAGCAATATTTGAAGTGGTGCTGCCTGGCGTCTGAACTAACAGATCGCTTTGTTTGTACGTATATAAACTATCATATAAAACCCATAATTGAATCGCAAAGTTGTTCCGTTATAGTGTGCACGGTTTTAACACACCATAGGGCTAACATTTTGACTGCGAAAATACTTGAGCCTGACAGTATTAAATGACTGAATTCTATTAGGGAACAGTTAAACTAGTGCACGATTATTTTTTCTCGGCGTATCCAAACATTGTACAAGCTATCCCTAACGTGACAAAAGCGACCACTATGTACGGTTTCATTGAGATTGGCAGTTTACGCTTGGTATGTGCACACACACGGAAACATTCCAAAATTATGGTCTTGGCCTCTTTATCAAATGCGAAATGAGCTACTATTCAATATAAAAAATATCCAACACATTAACTGATGACTTAAGCTACGTGAAACGAGCAAACATAGAAGAAGATATGTAAATGGAGACTTTCCCAGCGTATTGATTCAATGAATTCTTCACGGGTGTCGATCCGGCTGGACACCCATGAAGAATTCATTGAATAAAGAAGATTCCAAAATTTGACGTTTTGGTCTCTGTATCATCGAAAGCTAGATTAAAGGTACCGTATCTCTTAACTGATGACATTAGCTATAACTACACAAAATTTCGTTGACGTACATTCATAAAGTTTTATGATATGCGCGCAAGGATGGACAATAATTTGAAAGTTTACGGTGTTGACCCCTGTAACGTCGGGAACTAGTAATATGGATAAAATGTATGCTGCATGTTTCCCGGTAACATACCAGTATGTATAGTTATTTAAGCTACCTGGCAACATAAAGTATCACTATGTGCAGTTTCACTAAGTTACCCGGTTACATAAGGTATCACTATATGCAGTTTCACTAAGTTACCTGGCTGGTAACATAAGGTATCACTATGTGCAGTTTCACTAAGTTACCTGGCTGGTAACATAAGGTATCACTATATGCAGTTTCACTAAGTTACCTGGCTGGTAACATAAGGTATCACTACGTGCAGTTTCACTAAGTTACCCTGGTAACATAAGGTATCACTACGTGCAGTTTCACTAAGTTACCTGGCTGGTAACATAAGGTATCACTACGTGCAGTTTCACTAAGTTACCTGGCTGGTAACATAAGGTATCACTACGTGCAGTTTCACTAAGTTACCTGGCTGGTAACATAAGGTATCACTATGTGCAGTTTCGTTAAGTTACCCGGTAACATAAGGCATCACTATGTGCATTGTGCAGTTTCCTTAAGTTACTTGGTAATATAAGGTATTGCTACCAGAGTTTCGTTAAGTTATCCGGTGACATAACGTATCACTATGTGCATTGTGCAGTTTCCTTAAGTTACTTGGTAATATAAGGTATTGCAACCAGAGTTTCGTTAAGTTATCCGGTGATATAACGTATCACTATGTGCATTGTGCAGTTTCCTTAAGTTACTTGGTAATATAAGGTATTGCTACCAGAGTTTCGTTAAGTTTCCCGGTGACATAAGGTATCACTATGAGCAGTTTTATTGAGTTACCTGGCAACATTAGTTATCACTATATGCAGTTTCGTTAAGTTACCCGGTAACATAAGGTATAACTATATGCAGTTTCATTAAGTTACCTGTCAACATAAAGTATCATTATGACCGGTTTCGTTAAGTTAGCCTGTAATATAAGATATCACTATATACAATTTCGTTAAATTACGTGACAACATAAGGTATCACTACGTGCAGTTTCGTTAAGTTACATGGCAACATAAGTTATCACTATAGGCAGTTTCTTTAAAATCCGTCCAATGTTTGTGTGTGTGTGTGTGTGTGTGTGTGTCGTGCGAAACAGACAGACAAAATTCAGACAAAATTTTGTAGCTTTGGCATATTTTTCATCTGTACGCTGTATTGCAATTACTCCATTTGAAACAAAATTCGTGTACAAACTCAAATTTTCTACAAGTTTATTATATTGTATAGTATAGATTTACCTTCCTGTTCACTCAGTTTTGTGGACGAGAGAGACTTGCACTAGGAGGGAATCATTTTCTTATTTATTCAGATACGTTTCTCAAAGAAACATCGCCTATATCTTTTACTACTATTGTTAGTATTATAGTTCCTTTCCTAAGAAAGCAACAAAATTATTTAATTAAAAAAACTCACAGAAAGCCTACATCTAGATAACAGAGACGAAATTAGGATCAATGAAACGGTTGCCGAAGATGTTCCATGACGTTAGCATCTGTTATCAGGCGTATTCTGGACAGAGGCCAGGGACTTTCAACACGGGTTACATTTCGTGGCGAGCATTCTTTCGATCGACGGCCCATGTCTAAGGTCAGAATTTAGATTCAGATCTCTCACGTTGCAATTAAGTGGCCGTCTTCTTTCTTGCAGTATTCTGTACAGATTGAGATTTACAAATAAAAGGAGAAAATTTTTTGCAGAAAGCTAGTGGCGTAGAATCAAGCGGAGGACCATATTAACAAACAAAAACTGACATCTCCCTTGATTAATAGTATTTAGTCCTAATACTTTCTCTTGACAGAAGTAATTTTTAGACGTATATGCATTTATGTTGGAAGGACACTTCAATGCCTTGATTAATTCTCCCTGTATTTAGAGTGAACGCCGAAAAGCATGCAATAAGTTTTCTGATTACCTGCAAGAGCCTATCCCCCGATTCCAACATTTCGTGAAATTCATACGCAGAAAATTATAAACACCTTTCCTAACGTCCTTACTTTAGGATGCGTTAAGAAGAGTGACTTAAAACGTAATTTTCATGCCAAATAACTCTAATTATTATCGCTCATATTTTTTTATTTTCGGTGAGTGAGCTACGAATATCATAGCGGCCTTGTTAACAAGAACTGGTCATTCCCTTAATCTAGACATTAAGCACATGGTGGTTGCAGAAGGGAATAGACACCCATGATATAAATCTATAGAATTTTCTAAATTGTTCACATTAAATTGTTTTAACATGAATACCGTCTCAAATACTTATCTTGAGCAGGTGTGAGTCGATGTTGTAGCATACGACACCTATCCGCACTTTAAGAACTTTGATGAACTTCTTCATATTGATTCAGCTTTGAATTTTTACGAGCTTTAATAATATACTCTTAAACATTTAGTAGCCTATATTTTCAGTGATACAGGCAACTGTTATGATTTGTATTTGAACTTGAGCCAATAACCACATGTGAGCAGTGAAGTACCTTACACGTCAGTAATATACTCTTGAATATATAGTAGCCTATATTATCACAGTGATATAGGCCACTGTTATTATTTGAATTTGAACTTGAGCGAAAAACCACATTGAATTCCCGTAGCCATGTCCGGTTTGGAACAGCGGCCCCCAGGATCAAATCTCTGAATTGTAGTCTGATTTAGAATTATGTCAAATAATGTGAAATTCTGATATTTTGACAAGTAGAGCGTATTTGCTATCGTGAATTTACTGGAAGAGTAAACGTGTGTAGCAAAATAACATAGCCTCCTTCTAGGTTTTTCACTTCACGCATTTGCTTATCTTTTAATCCATAACTGCTTAAGCCGTATCTTCTATTAAAAATGATAAAAGTTCACGGAAACTAATTTTTCATCCTTAAAAGAGCTGTGAAGCAAGTTGTCAAGTGATAGACGCCTCTTTAGATGATGAACAGAAAATATGCAGTATTATACGTTTCTCCATTAAAAAAAATAGGTGTTTTACTAGATTTTATTAAAATAATTGTTTATTTTACATTTGTGTATCATGACACAGCAAAATTAGAGGTAACACGATATATTTACTCTTAAATCTGTGTTCTTGTATGTCTTGAATGTGAACAACGGATTTTTGTGTAAACAATATGGCGTTTGCCATATCAACGATACATTGAAATTCGAATGATTTTAAGGTGCCAATAAACACAGTCAACCGCAAGGGATTGACTATTTCGGTAATACCAAAAACCTGTAGAACCCATATTTCATTAGATTCACTGCAATGACATTCTATCTCACAGGTTTAGTGTGGCATGCCCCCTTCAGAAATAATTGACTGATAAAAGTCGTGGTATGCATTTTCCATGAAGTTCCTCGGGGTTTTTTTTTTTTACGTACCAGCTTTACATAGCTAAGTTTTATGGCGCACCGTATACAGAATTTTGGATATTTTTTAAAATCTAATTTGGAAGCCACTATATCAATTAACAGTAGCATTTCTTTTATTAAACGCCATCTAAAAAACTATTAACCTGCCGTGATAAATTAGTTACGACATCAGATAAGCACAACAAACAACCATAGCCAAGCCCGACAAGAATCGATGATATTGCTAACTGGGAGTCATCTAAAATCTTGCCAATGGCGTACCAGCACTCGTTATAAGTTTCTATTCGTCTGTGTCCACACCTTTCCCCTCAGAAATAAACGTTCATAAACGGAATAACACAACACACATTAGCACAAAGCTTACATTGTTCGCAGACAGATGGCAAGACTCATTCTGCCACCTTGGGAAAGAACCACCGAGAGCCATTTCACTCTATTCTAAACGTAGTGAACCCTGTGGATTTCTTATTGTGTTGTAAAATCCTTGCTTAGTCGTTATAATCCAAGAAGATTTTTCGCTTCCGTTACTAGTAGCTGATAGGTAATCATCTTTACTTTATCCTCTCACATGCCAACCTTCCACGTGGTCTTCAAATTTTCTTCCATGATGGATTTCCCCATGCTCTTTCCATTTTTTTTTTAACAACATGTCAAAAAATCCTGGAAGACCCTCTAATTAAAACGGAAGACTAGAAATTTTTGCCCACTTTGACGATGGAGTAATGTTTCATTTTTCTGTCAATGGTATAAGAAATATTCTGCACCAAGACATCAGTTCAGAGATTTAAATGTATATTTTGTCTTTTTCCAGGTCTCACGAATGTTTCAATCACGCGGATCTTTGTTTTTCTTGATATTTCCCTGTTCTGCCCGAATTTGGCAAGCTGGTTTGTCCTTCTTATGACCTATATATCGAGAAGTACTACCGCCACTTTTTGAGCTGAAATATAATTTTGTTTGGACAAATCCAGATCCCTTAAACAACCTCTCACCTGACGTGTGATATTCGGTCAGTTGATGTTAATGTCTAACC
This sequence comes from Vandiemenella viatica, assembly GCA_031002005.1. Lineage (NCBI taxonomy): Eukaryota > Metazoa > Arthropoda > Insecta > Orthoptera > Morabidae > Vandiemenella > Vandiemenella viatica. Next base: position 5,189,613 of record CM061921.1, on the reverse strand, counting down.
CAGACTTACATCTGTTACTATAGTAAGTAAGCCCGCGAGTACATCTTTACTGCTGGTGTCACCAAGAAATGGCAAATAATGTATGATTCATTCTTTTTATTACTATTTTTATTATTAAGAGAGATTTTCCACACTACAGAGGTTTTACTCCAACACAACAATAAAAAACTCGGAACACAGATCTTGACTTCATCTTCTCACAATATTTCTCCAGATATTTCGATCTTGTATATCTTCCTCTTCTGCATCAAATCTTCTCATTACTATTTGTACACTTTGGAGCCAGGTTAACATGGGCCGTCCTCTTTTCCTCCTTCCTTTAACTTCCCATTCCTGTACAAGTTTTGGTATCCTAGTGTCTTCCATCCTTCTTACATGGCTATACCATTCCAGTCTTTTTTCTTCTATAACTTCATACATTTCTTCTTTCACTTCCATTAGCCTTATTATTTCGGTATTCCGTACTTTTTCTTTTCTTGATATTCTTGCTGATCTTCTGCAGAAATCCATTTATAATGCTTTCAACTTCTTCATATGTTTATGGTTGATTGTCCAGGTTTCTGATCCATATAAGACTATACTTTCCAATAATGATTTAAATATAATTCTTTTTGTTCTATTCATAACATTCTGGCTCCATTGAATTGAATTGAGCATCCCGATTACTTTCCGGCCATTATCAGTTCTTTTATTAATTTCCATATTCGATTTTCCTATTTCTAAAATTGATCCCAAATAGCCAAAATTATTTACCTTTTTAATTTTTATTCCATCAATGTACAATTCATCCAGATCTTTAATAAGATATTCTGTTTGTTGATAGTTAATCTTCAAACCCCATTTTTTAATATACTTTTGACAGTTGATTAAATATGTAATTTGCATCCTCATCATCTTGTGCTATGACGACTTGATCGTCAACAAATAGTAAATGAAGACTACATCTTTTTTATTTATTTTTTACTAATGGCTTTACGCTCGTCGACATCGAGGTCATTAGAGGCAGGATGGGACTGGGGACAAGGAACGGGAAGAAAGGCCACTCATCGGCGACATACAGGGAGCGAGGCTACCGCCTACCGGCCTTGAGCAGCGTGGTGGGGACTCGTCGGCCGCTAGTGCTCAGTAGGCGCTCGCCCGCTATGGCCGACATTGAGTCGCCGGTGCTGTGGCAGCGTGCTCGCACGAGAACCGTGCTCGGCCTCAGACGCAGCTCCGTTCTGCTCACGCTTTACGTCTTCTTCTACGCCACGTACCTGGCTGCGGGAGGACTGGTCTTCGCATCCTTCGAGGCTCCAGCCGAGAATGAGGTCAGGAAGAACCTCTTCGCCTCCAGGGACGCCTTCCTCGCAAAATATCCTTGTGTTCCAGGTAAAAACTTAACTTAGTCCACAACCCGCAGATTGGTTGGATCCTCCCGAGGGAGACGTACTAAGCCAGTGTCTCAGAAGTAGGACGGCCAGTTCCCTTCCTCTGGAACCTGTCCCAGGTAGTTGTCACAAATTCAGAGCCAATTTTAACTTCCAGAGCTTTAATAACCCTCCATGGTTTCCCCAAATCACTCCAGGTGAATGCCGGGATGCTTCCTTCAAAAGGCCATGGCCGAATTCCTTCCCATTCCTTGCCCCCATCCTTTCCCGTCTCTAAAGACCACGTTGTTAAAAAGGGACGTTAAACTGTTACAAAAAAAAAAAAAAAAAAAAAAAATTAATAACCTCGCTATCGGTGCCTTTAGAGTTCACACAACTACTGTATACTGGGTGTTTATCTCTTAAATCTACACACGTGTTGATTCTTGCCAGCAACCTGGTACACAGCTGTCAACTGGGTTATTTCTGGATAAGCGCCAAATATTGCAACACTGGAAAATTTTCACTTTTAAGTTTTTGGTACTGTTAGTATGATGTCTCTAGGTTTTGTATGCCCGACAAAGCTTTTGTGAACACTGTAACAGGGATATTGTTGATTTCTTAATGTATTCACTCGAAATTATGCAGTAATACAACACTAGTTTTTTTTTTTTTTTTTTACTTATGGCTTTACGCCTCGTCGATGTCGAGGTCATTATAGGCGGTATGGGACTGGAGACAATGAACGGGAAGGAATTCGGGCATGGCCTTTTGAAGGAAGCATCCCGGCATTCGCGTTGAGTGATTTTGGGAAACCATAGAAAAAAAACAATAGTACGAGTAAATAACATTAATTACGTTCAGTATAGGACGAAAGTAAATACAGTAATTATTGTTTACTGTTAGTAGATGATAACTAGTGAAAACGTGTCAAGAACGCAACCTACCGTGTAATAGATTTTTGACATTTCGTTTTTAACAGTTTAATGGCAGTTTTGGACCCTGAAAATCTGTTTATAGTCGCTTTTTCATGCTAATTTTTGTGTTACTTTTCTTAACATGTCTGGTCTCTGTTTATAAATACTTTAGTGAGTTTATCGAAATGTTTTCAAAATAAGTATGTATCATAATTGTAACTTTCATGATAGGTATAATTTTATTCTAAAGCAGAACTCTATTTTTACGCAGATACCATTTTATAAAATTTGAAGCAAGAAAAGTATTAACTCAATGGTAACTTCTTAATAAGTTGACAGACATATCTTTTCCATGATACAGTCATCTTCCTGTGCTGGTTACATTTATTTGGATTTCGGACAGAAATCTGAAAGATTCTGTCAGGAATAAACCTCCAAATTCTTATAAGAAAAACATTGTGGTCTACTGATGCAGTCAGCGTTAGTGTAATGTGTCTTTCATGTTTCCAGTGGTAGTTTTGGGATGGATTTATGAAGCTTTTAGGCGCTGGCTTTAGTGTCATGTTCTAAGGCTATCAGGTTGGTAGACCTGGAATAACTACAGATGCGAACTAGTTTAAAATTGTTTTTGTATTATTTCTACCAAGTATAGCCAACACAGTTCAGACATAACACTTAATTAAAACCATCCATACCTGAGGCCAGACTGGAACCAATAACCCTTGAATTGCGAGGCCAGCGTGCTAGCCACAACACTGCGAGAGCCTGGAAAATAAATACAGGTATTTAACTTCAGGTTTTTTCGATACCGTGTCTTATCAACCACTAATTTGAGCTGCTAGTTGTGGCTGGTAATGAGTCACACAAACAAAGAACAAAGAGCTCAGTGGCTATGAGCATTAAGAAAACGCCTCACTGCTTCAGACAGTTCATTTAGCCAAACACTTAGGGATAGCATTAATGAAAACGACAGAGTGACAACAAAAGCATAATCCTATGTTACTAGCTCCACATTACGCGTCCCTGTCCTAATTAAAATGCACGTAATGAAGATACAAAGGAGACTAAGATCAAAATTGTTGCAGCACCCCAACATTCGATGTATTATATGTAACGGAATGAGGTCGTAATAGAATTGAAAATGATCCCGGAGCAAGATAAACTGTTCGTATAATAGTTGTCTGGGAAACACATTGTGGTTTACAGTCGCAACAAGTTCCTTATTAACATGTGATACTCCTAATATTATTTAAACTAGAGGGAAATGCTTTTAGGGCATAGGCTCCCAAACTGGGCGGATAGAGGGGTGGGGTGGGGTGGGGGGGAGGTAGCTTCGCCGCCCCTGTGAACGATACCCTAGCTCTACAGTCTACACCAGGGGTGGCCAACCCAAATGAATTTGCAGGCCACTTTGGGAATGCATTATAGCTCCGCGGGCCGCATATAAAATTATATATTCCCTAGAATATTATTTTAAAATCGATGTTAATTTTTTCTCGTTATTTCGACAGTTAATTTTTGTATATATGGATGCACAAATAATGCATTTTTTTAAAAACATTGGTTTTCACTACTTTTGCCATTATAAAATAAATATATTTTGTAAAAGTGTGATAAATCCCGCGGATCGGGTTACACAGTCACAAGTGCTATGTCTCCTTTACCGCCTCTTTGAGTCGAAAACCTCCAGTCTAACATCGCACACTTTGTGAGTTTCTTGTGAGATTCCATTGTTAGTAATAAAAAGTAGACATTTACCATATTGAATGCAATGTTGTTGTAGGCCATTTCTCAGTAAATTAAATGTTAATTAATAACGCCAATGCAACCGTTTTATGTGGTTTAATGCAGTACGCAGTTCATCTCTTATCGGGCATCATCAGCAAAGATCGTATGTTGAATTTACATTTAGGCTACAAACTTATCATATAATGTTTAACATGCTCCTAAATTGAAACATTTACCAATTCTTTACAAATTACTATTTGCGTTGGTGTTCTCGGGGTTCGTTACCACACATCTTTACTTTTTCACCACAGCATGTTACCGCTAGAGCCTTTTGTCTTAAATGTTGCAAGCTGGAAGTAAACATTGCGCGTTATCGCTAGTCACTTGTTTACAGTGGCCATCTTGTTTTCTTACTGTCATGATGATGTGCTGACAGCGCCAGTTTTGAAAATGTATGAGAGAGTGATGTTTTGTTATTGTTTCCAATTATATGTATGGCGTGCGAGTTTAGATATCAGTTAGGTTTATTTATTTACTTTTCTTATTGTACTTCACTTTCTGTAGGGTGTATGTTTACCAGTTTGAACAGCGCTTGGTTTGTTACATTTATATGGTCATTCAGTACCTGCTTACCAATTTTTATTGCTTTCTGAATTTGATAGTTTTCTTATAGGTCGAGGGTGTTGCGTCTGTGGTTGTTGATTGCGAAGATTTACATATCTGTGTTAATGTCTATTGGTGAGTGATAATTTTCTATTAGATGTTCGGCGAATGTGGAGTGGTTGCTGTGCCCTCATGTGTTGTGTGTGTCTGGTTTTCTTGTCTGTCCTGTAACACATGAGGGTACTTACGTATAACACCAACTCCAACTCTGTTCAAACTAGTAAACATACATTAACCCTACAGAAAGAAAAGTACGATAAGCACAATAAATGAATAAACCAAATAAACACATGCGCTCGCACATCACACATAAAATTGGAAACTGAATCGCATAACATCATTCTCTCATACATTTTCAAAACTGGTCCTGTCAGCACACCTCCGCGACAGTAAGAAAACAAGATGGCCACTGTAAACACGTGAGTAACGATAAAGGCGCAATGTTTACATCAAGCTTGCAACATTTAAGACAAATGCCTTTTGCGGTAACATGCATTGGGAGAAAGCTGAGATGTGTGGTTACGAAACCTGGGAACATCAATGTAAATAGCAAGTTGTAAAGAATCAGTAAATATTTCAATTTAGGATTATGTTAAACACCTTATAATAATTTTGTGACCTAAATGTAAATTCAACATAGATTCCTCGCTGATGCCTGGAATGAGAGGCGAAACCCGTATGACATTAAACCACATAAAAACAGTAGCGTTGGCGTTATTTATTAACGTGTAATTTACCTTATTAATAATACAGTTTTAGAGGGTTTGATGGGGGGGGGGGGGGGGAAGGGCAACTTGGGATATGTCTGTTAACTGAAAAAAGGGGGGGGGCGTGGTACGAAAAAATTTATGAGCCCCTATTTTAGAGTATTATTGAAAAGATCGCAATCTCAAAAAAAAGATTTTTATTGTTCTGGTTGGTTGGTATGCAGTGTTTACAAGTTTGTCTCCTGATAGCGTTATAAAAACACGACGTTTCAAGGGCGCACTCTTCAGGTCCTGATGAAGTTAACAGATGCAACCCATCATTGTGCGTCTGACTTTTAGCATCACGGGAATCTGATGAAGACGGTGAAGTGAGCCCTTTGTTTTTACAACTGAAAGCGACGATTACATTGTTCCAATACACATGGAAAGTCCCCATTCACACACGAGCATTGTGCTATTTCCAGAGTGGTGAGACTATATCAGGATAAGGGTCCGTTACGAGAGAAAACGCCTGTTTCAACGTTTAGTATGGACTAAGAGATTATTTCCGCTGGTACGTCTGAATAATGAACCATGTGTTGAGGTACATATTTTCTTTGTCATGTCCACGTGCTGATATCACGTCTTACGCCTGCTCCGATAGCTGGCTGCAGTACATTTTCCTCCTCACGACTTCGGAAGTGGCACCGGTTAGACGAGTTTTACCTACGCTGCCTCGTGATTGACCCTTACGTGTAAACAAAAAGAATAACAAACATCACGCCGGCCCTGGTAGTGTAGAGGCTAGCACGCTTGCCTCGCATTGCAAGGGCCGCCGGTTCGAGTCCGGCTTCGGGCGTGCGTGGTTTTAATTAAGTGTTGTATTCGTATTGTGCTGTCCTCACTGTAGTGTCCACAATGTCATAATTAAATCCTGATACAACAGTTGATACAAAAACAAATTGGAGCTGGCTAAATGGTCGCAAAGAACGAAGACCATTTAATTATAATAATAATAAAACCCTCACCCGACTGAACGCCCAGCTGAGGAGAATTTTCAATACAGGGTGTACTAAAACTTTGTAACTGTTCTCGGCAAAAATAATCTATCAATATATATTTTTACTAGCTGAAACCGCGACTTCGTACGCGTGGATTAAGAATTTCTTTGCTAGTATTGAATACAGAAAGTTGTTGGTAACGAAGGATTGGTCCCAAACAACAATGAGTTGGCATACTATGACAAGAAAGCTATCACTATATCACTTTACCGTCGAACCTGTCTCTTGAAGAGAATCAATTTCCAACATATTTCTGTCACCATTCGATAAGTTCTCAAAATTTCGTGACTACAACTGTTAATCATACCGGAAAAAATGTTCTGTGCCATTCCTACAGATTTTCTTGTCAAATTCCATTAATATCGATATAGCCATTTAGTCGTCAAAACGTAACAGAAAGACAGAGACTTACTTCCGCATTTATAATATTATTACTGCAGATCACACACACACTGACCACGAACAACCCCTGAGAGATCATTATAACGTAAAAAAGTGTACACCTACAGCATTGCAAGACTACCTACGATTTGTCTCGCATTGCACCCCTAACTAACAGTTTAACTTTCAATCCGAGTAACCGACGGTCCAGGCGTTACTCTTACGATCAAAAACAATTTTTAAATATCTCAGCCTCCACGGAGATTTGAACCGGAGACCACGACCCAAACATTAGTAAGCAAGTGCTTTAACCACTGAGCTAACTGACCGCTACACGGAAAAACAGTACAAAGACTTCCGTATCCAATGCGTCTGTCGCCGTTCAGTAATTTTTCGAAATTATAAGCAACATTTATTATTTATACAGATAATTTTTCAACCAAATGTAGAAAGTATTTTTCTCCTTGTTTCAAAGGATAAGTGTGCAAAGTTTCATCGAAATCGGAAGGAAACTGTGGATTTGTATGAAGAACAAACAAAGCAACAAACAAACAAACAAATATACATACATTCATCTTTATATATATAGATATGGGTACAGCAATTTGTAAGAAAATGAATAACTGTAAGGTCACTGGGCTTATACTGTGAAATGATCTTCAGAGAAAACTCAAATACCACTGATTTCAATTCACGTAATATTAAGTTTGAATTTTCGGACACGAGTTGAGAATATTTTCTCTCTAAACCTACTTTGCCACTTACACTATGTTGTGTTATAGCTGTCTGTGATCAGTGTATATTCTGTTGTTTATGAGGCGGAGATGGGAACCGTCCGAGCATTAGCCTTTATGATTGCGGGGAAACGCCCAAAAACCGTCCCTTTAACTCCATCTTCACAGGGTGCCAAATCAGAGTAATAATAGGTATGGGGAATGACAGCCATGGAATTTTTCACCACAACCTGTCGACAGGTGTGGAACAAACTTTGCTGTCATTCGATGCATGCCCAATTCTTCTTATTAAATTTGCTGATATATTCGAAAAACTATTCACAGTTTTTCGATAATAATTTGAATTGTCAAACGATGATGTTTTACGAATTACTTCTTGAATTTTGGAAATTTCCTCAGGCGTAGTTGAGGTCGAAGAAATTCAGAAACGCTCATCGTCTTCCACTGAAATTTAAACAGCCTTGAATTGCGGAAATCACTCAAAAGTTTGCAAATGGCTTAGGGCCTAGTCGCCAGATGCTTTCCAAATAGTTTCATAAGTTTCACTCTATGAGCTTAAAACTAAATTTAACACATATAAACTACAATTTTTAAGTGTTAATCGTAAAAATCGCGAAAGACACAACTGGACGATGACGCGAAATAACATAAAGACCAAACCGAACTAGATAACAAGTTGAAACTTGCCACGTAGCGTTTTTAGCGATGTGCCAATCAACATCCAGTGACGCAAGTCACTACCATTTCGCGTTCTCGTTACATGTCACTCCATAAATTTTTGTACGAGGGGGTACCCAAAAAACCGGAATTATTTTTTAAAAGCTACATATTTTCCAAATTTTTACAAAACAACCTTATCCCCTTCAAAATACTCTCCATTACAACTAATACATTTGTCCCACCGGTGCTTCCACTGTTCGAAACGTTTTCTGTAGTTATCTTTAGAAATGGCTGACAGCTCCTCCCTCGTTTTTTTCTTGACTTCTTCAATGTTGTGAAATCAGTGTCCTTTCATTCCCCTTTTCATGCGTAGAAATAAGAAAAAGTCGCACAGAGCCTTTGACAGAAAATCTAAATCAATTTCAAGCTGTTGTTTCAAAGCACGACATGCTTCAACTCGACGTTCTTTTTGATTTTCAGTCAGAGCCCGAGGAACAAACTTGGCAGCAACCATTTTCATTCCCAAATCTTCCGTTAAAATTCGCTGATCCGAGCTCCAAGATAACTCACTGATCTCTGACAGTTGATCAATTGTCTGTCGACGGTCTGAGAGCACAAGCTCTCGAATTTTTTCCACATTTTCGTCGATTTGGATAGTTGATGGACGTCCAGAAGGAGGTTTGTCATCAATTGACATGTCGTCATTTTCCAACCGAGTTAACCACTCGTACACTTGAATTTTTCCCATAGCGTCATCTTTGTAAGCTATTTTCAACATTAAAACGGTTTCAGCAGCATTTATACTGAGTAGAAAACAAAATTTCACAGCTACACGTTGTTCACTTAAATTCACCATCATCAAAAACGAAACAATAACAAAACAGCGCTCGCAAAAACAATCACTGCAGATTAACAGAACAAGCCAGGTCGAAAACACAGGTGGCACTGAACTGACAATGACTTACGTTATTAACGCCTAGCGGAAAAAACGCGTACTACACAAGCTGCGCCCATGGCAATGGTATTCCAGTTAATTTTGGGTACCCCTTCGTATACCATTTTGTAGTACCGATGACATGGTCAGTGAAACACTACAACAACAAAATACGAGGGTCCGATCAAAGGGTGCACCGAAATTAAAATTTATCGCTCCCTCACGGATCCCCCCAACCATCCACCACCAACACCCACCACTGCCGCAGGAAGTGGACTCTTCCGAACTACCCGCCTATACAGCGGGGATGGTGAGGCTAGGCACACTGACCGCGGGGAGCGCCGGGGACGCGGCGCCTGCCACGGACCAGGCCGAAGAGGAAACCTGACCGCATAGCTACAGCCAACGACACTACAACCACTTTACCACCTAAGAGGTTACTCATTTGATAGCAAGCTGAGTTTGCATTCCAGACATCAGCTTGAAAAAAAATAACACCCGCCAGTGTGGCTCAGTGCACTGAGGCGCTACACTCTGGATAGGGGAGGTACTGCAGGGCAGTATGGAGTCCTGGTTCCCGCATACCGGCCATCCTGGCTGCGGTTTTTAGGCGGTTTTCCACAGTCACCAAGGCGTGTGCCCGGACGGTCCCCAATCTCCGCCTCATAAACCACACTTTTAATCAAATTAAAGCACACACAACATAGTTACACGTTTTACAGACAGATGACAACTCAACTTTCCTCCCCGGGGAGGCGTTAGGATCAGCGACAAATCGGTCAAATCCCAGACACATCGCATCCCGCTTTTGCGTAGAAATATAAGGAAGAAGAAAAATCCTCAGCTTTATAGGGAAATGAACCCAAGTTGTGTGGTTCGTTGCTAACGACTGAGTTTTGCTGATACGCATCTCAGTACACTATTTTCTGAGAATAAAGCGGAAGAAACGATATTAGTGAGATTTTAAAGCATTTAAATAAAACAGTAGCTATTAGTTCATAAAATAAGTAAATTAATCTGCATGCTGTAGCCTCAGTTGTTTTTCTTCTTTACTGATTTAAGATAAGCACTTTCCACCTACAAATACGAATTAGAAAGGCATCTAACATTCGCCATTTCAAAAACTGAACCAACTTTTCAAGTTACATTAGCCTTAATACCAACTAAGGAAATTAGATCTCGCGTTCTGTGTACTAACTAAAATGCATTTCGAATTTACGAATATTACAAAATAATTCGCATAATGCCTACCCTTCAAGCATCCATTAATTTTCATCGTAAATCAGTCAATATGAATGCCGTATAACTAACTAATAGGTCATTGTTCCCACTTTTAATTTATTAAACTGCGATGGTAGCAATTACCCTACGCACATATTTTACAGTTTATTCCAGTTAAATTTCCCTATCCACCTACTCTTGCCCTTTTACAAATTTTAATTTTACATTCTTTCAGTGTTTCTGGTATACATGCGTAGTTAATTTTTCCAATCCCTGACTTAGTAACCTCCCTGCTGCCTCATTCACTGAAGTTTTTATACTACAGGTGCCTCAAACGAGTGCAGTTATTATTCAATACAGAAAGGTTCTTACGATCATTTGCAAGGCAGTATACCTAGTTGTTTACCATGGTTTGGGTAGTACAAATATGACAAAAAATCCAACGAAAGAACGGGTTTTGTTTTTCAAAAAAATTTGAAATTAGTATTTGACAGAAAACTATTAAATCGACGATAACCTACAACAAAGTCTTAACATTTGTAAAACCGGCAATGTGTCTGGACGGAGGAAGATCAACCGCAATTCATTCAGTTCTATCCACTTCCGACAGACCTGCTACGCTTTATGTAACCTGACAGCCGACTAATTAGTCGATTATATAAGAGAGTCCATAGCAGATACGCCACGACAAACAGACATAAGCTATTTCATAACTTTTAACTGTCAGCTATTAGAATTTTCTACATAATGTGCGTTTATATCATTTCTAATAGACTGTTACATAAATCTTCCAAGAAAACCTGTTTCTTCAAGAATGTTCAACCGTTCAGTATGTTGGCACCACGAATGCTGAACTGGTCTTTCTTATATAAAAAAAAAAAACCTAACGGCAACAACATTTGGATTAAAACTGTAAATATGAACTATTTTAACCGCCAATCAAAAGGCATTTCACAGCATCTGCTAGCGTTTCCATCTTACACTGTATTTCTGGTAGATTGCAACATACTATAGAAATCATTGCAATCAAAAAGATTTGAACCAATTTAATGAGCAATGCAAGTCACGAACGTGATACAATTTAGTGTAAAAGAAAACCAGTAGCAATAACAGGTAATCAACAGCCATTACAAATAAATTTTAAACGATAGGTGACTTCAAAACCTGCCACCGGGGCAAGTTAGACGGGCTGGAAGATGTCAGCTAGGTGTGCTGTGACGCCGGGCTTGGCTTCCGGGAGGATGTGGGGTCAAATCCACCTCCAACCATCTAGATTTCGTTTTTCCATAGTTTCCCGATATCACTACAGCCGAATGCAGGAGTGGTTCTTTCAAAATACCATTGCCGAATTCCTTCCTGTTCCTTGTCCCCAATCCTCTCCCACCTCTAATGACCACGACGTCTATGAGACGTAATGCCAGAAGCCAAAAAGAGTCAACTGATTTTCAGTACTGCCTGTGGTTAGAAACCTACACCACAACTAATTTTATTAAAATAAGTATCATGCAGTGAGCTTATTTCTATTAACTATCAACAACCCTTCCTTCTGCAACAGCGGTGAATACAATATCAGCGAGAAATCTTTTTTGAACATTTTAATTGAGCATTTTTAAAACACAAAAATTATACAGCAATGTTATTTCTACAGCACAAATGTTGACTAGGTTATTCTAAACTATGGTGATCCGTGTATATGTAAGACATAAACAGATTCTTACTACAAACATGTGTGCTCTATTACTTCGTAGTATACGAGGTAAAAGAGTATTTCCTATGCTCGGGAATCAAGCAAATAACGAACCACTTGATCATTCGATGGTAACAGCAGTTAACTCACAGAAAAATATAATCAGAATACGGATGGTAGTCAAAAGTGTAGAATCCAAGGAAGACATCGTTATCATAGTAGGGTTTTAGCGAAATTCATCTTTGCGGATCCGGATGTTCAGTTATTGACATCCGTGGATGCGGATGTTTTGCGGAAGCGGATGTAAAAAATTATTTAGATTATAATATTTGGTCAAAAATAAACTTAAAATCAAAATCAGTATTTTTTTATCCAAAATTCTACATGTTTTCATAAGCAAAGTCTATTTCCTTATAATATTGCTATCTTGATTTATTTTTTCCCTCATCTTTCAACAAAAAAGTCGGATGATTTCACAAGTGGATTAAATTATTTGTATAACTACGAATGCGTCGAAAAAAAAAATCTTTTTCGTACGAGCTTTGTGGAGTTCGCGACTCCACTAATTCAATCGTCAAGCACAAGGCCACGCTAAACGCACATTTCCGTGCCCGCCACCCGCCTTTCCACCGCTCTAGTGGCCCATTCACAGACTAACTTGTAGGACCTACGATGATTCGATAAAGGACTCTTGATGAGTCGTGAAAGGGATTGGAGGATTATATGCAGGACGTGTTGTATGTTGTTGGACTCCCAGACAACCAGCTATGGCGTTGGATCATGATTGGAAGAAACATCGTACGAGTGTGCGATAAGGACACATGGTGCTCCGCGAGAAAGTACGTGTGGATAGGATTCCTCGAAACATTTTGTTTGACCCGTTGTAATAGCGTGAATGGGTAAGCGCATCCTAAGGTATCCGCATTCTCTATACGATATTCGGCCCATCCACGCTTAGCTAACAACAACGTAGTTATTTTTTTTTTACGATCTTGCAATAAAAGTAATAACGAACTGGACGTGTTATACCTAAGCGACGAATTTACAAGTTTGAACTTGCATCACGATCCAATTTATATGATATTCGTGTAGATAGTTTCCGGTAGTTTTAATTTAATTTGTGCCATCAAGCTCGAATGCTGAAGAGATAATTTGTGTTAACACTGTCATCAAAGAAGAATTGCCGTGAATGCATGAAGTGTTAAGCATAGGTGGCGATCACTTTTTGTTTTTTAAGGTTGCCAGTTAACCGTTTCTGAAACTATGAATGCGGTATACCAAGTAAATTGGAACCCTTCTTAGCAGTGACTAGATTCGGAGAAGCGCGGGTTTCCTGCACTAATAAAATAGATGAAGCAGAACTAGTAGTTAAAATTTATTTAAATTGTCAAAACAAGCAGAAAAGCTAGATATCATCTACATTGTTGTTCAACTAGATATCTTAATTATAGTGGACATCTGCGTAAAAACATACAGACTCAACTAAAATATTTAACAGACAGATAAAATTTACTGGTAGACTGCATATCTGTAAGCTGACATATAATGTGTTACAGTTTGGCTGAAACTAAAACTCGGAGAAACCAAATTCCTTAACAGTGTCTTGTTCCACACCAAGAAATGATAGAATTGCTGAAGAGACCAATCTAAGCAAAATAAATCGCAAACTAGTGGACCATTCGTTATAGTCTCGGAAATCTGTTATCTATAAGACGTAAAATTTGAAAATTCTGATTCTGTTACTGAAAATGGTTACAAAGTTGCTTGTGAGACCATATTTTTTGTCCACTCGTTTTACAGAACTTGTCCACAGCCCGACGCGTTACATAAATGAAAGCAAGATCGTCTTATATTCTCTCGGAATTTACGGGTCTGTTATTGTTGACCCCTTGTCAGAAATAGATTGGTCAAGACTCATTTTACCACCCCTTGACAGCCTAAAGAGCAGAAGAAAGTTTGTATGTTAAAAAAAAAAGTATAAAAGAAACGCCTATTTCTTAGAAAAGCAGACTGCGTCTTGCGCAATAAGCGAAAATGTAGAACAGAAGTTGCAACGGTTCGTCGACGTCTGTGTGATTAGAGCCAGCAGAGGATAGTGGACAAGGAACGAAAAGGCATTCGGTCATGGCCTTCAGTGGGAACCATTCCGACATTCGGAAAACAACTCAAAAGCCGAGTTACTCATTAGGCTCTGTCAGGTATTCCATCCTCAAAGATATACATAAAACATTAGATATTATTAGGAATGGATAAAAGCATAAAAAAATCGTTTTCGATAAAATAAGACGTTAAAAACAATCAGCAGTCTTTCAATGAAATTCGAGGTGGTAAGAAATTTGTAATGGGAATGAAAATCAGTTGATACAGTGGAAACACACTCTTCCGAGGCCTTCAAGAAAAATCCAAGAAATTCTGTCCACACAATGGGGAGGTCAGTAGTAAAAATAAATGTCTTTACACTTACAGAGAAGTAAACAAGATTTATAATACTGTTATAAGCTGAAATTATTCCGAATTTTTTAAAAAAAAAAATACTAATGACATTTTGGCTTCTCATGGAAATATTGTCACAAACAAATACTTTAAAATTAACATTTCTAAAAAGTTAAGGAAAAAATAAGTGAAACAAGAAATGAGTTACTGCAGATAATCCTATTCAGCAGCCATTTGCTCTTCTTCTTTGTATATATGATTCGAGCAAGAAAGTAAATTATATATTGCAGTGTTTCTCAATCTTTTTCAACCCAAGGATTAGTAAAATGTCAAAAATAATTCTATGGACCACTATCTTAGATGGGTCTAATTTGTTACCTGTGTGAACATTGTTAACCAACCCTATGAAATACGTAGAAGAGCAATGAAATACAAACTTACACTTTAACTGACGGTATTATTTCTGTACCGAACGTGGTGGTTGAGCGGTAACTCTCTGACCTCGCAATTTGGGAGGACGCTGGCTCGAATCCCCGTCCGGGCATCAAGATTTGGGTTTTCCATGGTTTCCCCAAATCACTCCAGGTGAAGTCTGGGATGCTTCCTTCAAAAGGCCATGGCCGATATCCTTCCCGTTCCTTGCATCCAGTCCTTTCCCGCTTCTAATGACCTCGATGTCGACGAGGCGGAAAGCCATAAGCAAACAAAAAAAAGTGTTAAGCGTAGAATAAATATTCAGAAAGATGTCTTAATATTAATAACAGCCTATAATATAGACTTTTACGATAGAAATAATCTTTTTTCGGTTTTTTATTTACATCTCTTGAAATTGTGTACAGTTTTAATGTTCCTACTAACATTTATATCGTTGTGATGCACATTAAGGTTAGGGAGAGGAGGGATTTTCACTTTCGTAACCATGGTGTTAGTGTTTGTTGTTATTATGGTGCACTGCAGTAAACATAACTGCAACAAAAATAACACATATGGCCAGATTTCAGATTTAAATTTTAATTTATTATGTATTCTAGAAGTAACTAATGAAATAGGTTAGTTGTTTTCGGCGCCCGATATGCATTTCTATCAACTTCGACAATTTTGTTTTTCTTTTATTATGCGCCAATTGAAACTGGAGTTTAAATTTAAACAACCCTCGTAATTTATGTTTTATTTTATTTAGCGATTGATATTACATGACGTAATACTTAACTACAATCATACTGAACTTATTGAACAACTTTCTTTTATAATAATTATACATATATAAACATAGTTGAGCGGACAAGGCCCACAGCTGGCAGTTATAACAGGATCGCAGCCATAAACACTATAATACAACATCTAGGTGCTCCAACCAGGCCACCGCTTCCGGAGTAGCCAAATTTAAATTTTCAAGGCTTCCATGAAAGGCACGCAATGGATAGTCCTGCAAAATGTGTTATACAGTCTGTGAAACTTCACCGCAGTCACAATAAGGAGAATCTGCCAAGCCCTAGATGTGGAGAGTTGAAGCAGTTCTTCTCTTACCACATCTAATACGGTTAAGTTTACAGCGGTAAGTCGAATCCTGGTAGTTTTGAGCAGGGATTGCTAATATGAACTATGCCATGTGGTGTTGATGCCCATTCCGCTGTGAAGGAATTAGATGTTAGGCTGACAGCAGTCTTCCAGGCAGGGCGACGTGACTTACGCCGTGATTTGTATTCCTTAATATATCCATGGTTGCGAAGAGCCTTGTTGTTCAGAATTCTCGACCATAGTTTGATTAGAACCTTTTGCCTTCTGATGTGAGATGGTGAGATATTGCTGAGCACCGGCAGCCATTGGACAGGTGTAGGTAGAAGCGAGCTAGTTATGAAGCGCATTGTTTGGCGAAGCTGAACGTCTACCAACTGGGTGTGACAGATATTAAGCCATACGCTGGAGCAGTATTCAGCTGTGGAGTAAACCAAGGCTAGGGCTGTTGTCCTTAATGTATTCGCATAAGCTTCCCATGAAGTTCCTGCCCTCGTAATGAAAACCAATGATGCTAAATAACGTTAACCCTTGTTAGCATAAGGTAAACGCGCTAACCATTGTACTGCCTGGAATGACCAATAATTTCTCTTCTCTGGTATCAGCAGCCTTCTACCTTCAAGGTAAACAGCCGTTTATTCGTTCAGGAATTTTGACTTTCCTCTGTGACGAGGCTATGTGCAGTATGCCAGCGACGTGGGGTGCACCGGATTCCTCTTTGAGATACAGGTCTCCCTCGTGAACTTAGCAGAGACGGTGTCGTCAAGGC
Organism: Vandiemenella viatica; assembly: GCA_031002005.1. NCBI lineage: Eukaryota > Metazoa > Arthropoda > Insecta > Orthoptera > Morabidae > Vandiemenella > Vandiemenella viatica. Next base: position 5,172,875 of record CM061921.1, on the reverse strand, counting down.
TGCACAAAATTATTACTATTATCATCACTGCGGAGAATATCTGTAGTTAAGTTTAGTACAACGATTTAATTATCGCGATTGGAGGATACAGATGTAACATCTACAGTGTGTCACATATCTTTTTTGATTACACGGTGCCATCAAAGTCTGTGATAGACATAATTATTATACAAAACCAAGCGTCTGACGTGAAAAAGATATGAAATAATAATCGCCTGTTCCATTAGGTGTGATTCAACAATAGCTGCAAGTTGATGCGAAGCAAAACAGATTGCTCAATACTGTTTCGCCTTCTGTCACATTTTCCTTTCATAGCAGTGATACCCTAGTATCAAGATGATTCGAGTGACAGTGAAAATGTTATCACAGACTGAAATCAGATCCGTGGTCAACCTTCGACGTGTCCGAAACATTTTATGAAACAGACAGCAGACCACTATAACAATCTAACAACATCGCTTGCAGTTGGAAAACACCTTTCTCAGCCTCCAGAATTAATAATAATTTTGCCAATAACTTGATTGACAGAACAATAAAACATCAAACGAACAAGTTACAAACGCAGGTTTCCCTTTCTTTATACTTTTCTCTAGAGTTGTTTCACAGCTTCTAGCAAGTAGATTTGTTTTCGGTGTATTGTGCACAATAAGACAGTTACACTATCTTTTTTTTTTTTTTTTTTTAAGCTTCGTCTTTAAGCAATCGACATATCTCTCCTTCAACGAACACAAAGTGCTAAAGACTGTACTTCTTTTTGTGGCATAACCGCAAGACTCATTGTTAAGACCCTAAAATTTAACTTATTCAAACAGGTATCATTTCAATGGTGAGTTTAGTTTATAAAAAAAAAAAGGATATAATTAAAAATCTAGGTAGTAGAGAGGATAAACATACGTGTGCTCCTATACAGATAGGATCCTGTGAATGGGCGCGTTATACTGAAAGAAAATTAATTACACAAAACTTCGTCTGTTTTCCGTGAAGTGTAGACATGTTAGGATGTAATAAATAAAGATTGTCCATATGGATAAGGTCCATTGCTTCTTTGGAGTTTTAACTGCTAAAAAGATAATAATATCAGAGTTTTTTTTACATTCACAAGTGACATAAATGTATTCTTGTTTCTTAATTATTCCTTTTTACATTAATCGTAACAGCAGAATTGCTTTTCTTGGACCCCCGGCATCTATGAAACACACATCGATCTTCTTTTAATACTTTTCCAGTTCACTTTCGATTCTAATTTAGATTATTCTAGTTAGTAGTATCAAAGTTACGCAGACTGTCGATATGTGTTTTCTTCGGAAGTGTAAAGACAATGTTACTAAGACAATCAGTCGAAATTTGTATTCTTTCATAACTAATTTGTATCAATTTTAAAAATCTTTTAATCTCTTAATGTCCTAAAATTTTAAATGTTCTGAAAGATAATCGTCAACTCCTTTTGCCATTTTTTAAAACAATTTTCTTAAAGGTTTTTCATATTCTGTCCTTACTACATTAACATCTTACACTTTTTTCAGTACTTTACGATCTAAGCTGTCACTCATTTTCTTTCTGTATTCCTTCCGTCAATCATCTCTTTCTTTTGGTTTTGAAAAGAATTTTTCGATCAGTTCCTTCAGTGTTAATACATATTTCTCCAAAATTATGTCGCATATACTCTACCTATAATAAGTTATCTCTCTAATTATATAAACTTTTCTTGCAGGCATTCACTGCTGGCTTTCTTGAATTTCCTGTTTATTTTGGTTCTAAAATACCGACATGATGCCAGTTTTCTTCATATTCACAATTCTTGTATCTTCTCCGCTGATCAAACAGTTTCACTATTTCCTTTTCCTTCATTAAAGAAAATTGATACGTTAGAGATTTTTACAACAAAAAAGTGCGTAGATGATACCAGTTGCGTTTTCTGTTATCACGAAGGTCAGTGAGCCGAAAGTATATAACCGACAACAAAAGGACAGTGCTTATCTAGGAACTATGGACTTCGGCGCATGAGCTTCAGATTCAATAAACGTCATCTACAAATATTAACGTATCTACGCTTCGTTATACCATTGGTCGGTTAGTGGTTAACTTACTCTTAACTGATATGAATAACCGAAACGAAAGGACTTCCGACTGTAAAAGTACTTGATGTGTATTGTAATATTCATTTTTTTTCTAGAAATCCGAACAACGAAAGATGTATTAGAAACATTAGATAAAACTGAAATCTCCCAATATAAACAATCGAATATTCTTTTAGAATTAGAAAACAACATTTGTAGGCTGTGTGGAAATTGCTACTGATAAAGGTTTGCGGAGGTTCAAAAAGAACGGAATAATGTTACTTCACTTTTGTCGACCTCTATATGTCGAAGAGGAAAACTTCTACATTTAATAATGAATAAGCATGAAATCATATACCTCCCAGATTTCCTTGAAGGAGAAAGTATAATATGAAAATAAATCTGATCCGCACTAAAACCACTTACATTCCACTCCCTTTAAGTTTGCTTTCGTTTTCAATATTCGTCCAGATACAGTGTGTGCAATTCATCAGAAATAATAACAGAACACTTAAACAATAATTGCACCGAATAAGTTGAGAGTATATATATTGTAACTGAAAATGGAACAACAGATTTGAACTCCATGTTCGTTATCGTGTAGCTAATTACTACATAGCATTATATCAAATATCTCCAGTTGATGCTAAGCGGAGACTTGGCAACGGAAGCAATGAAAGCTTCGGAAACGATGCCAGACGAAGCGATTTTGACGCAGCTAGAAGCCCGATAAGCTTTCCTTCAGTGTTGCCAACGCGAAGTTCACATGGACCCTATTGGTTCACGCTAAGCCTGATTCTGATCATCACTCGTAATTAAGAATTTTTCCAATGGTTTCAGTGTGTAGTTGTAACAAGGGATTGTCAATTCCTGGCGCAATGGCCATCTGTCTGTGATTCGTGTAACTTGTGTTTTCTATGAAATGTGTAGTTAATTAGGCGGAGATAGGGGACCGTCCCAGCATTCTCCTAGGACAGTGGTTCCCAAATAGTTTTTCCCGAGTACCACTTCAAGAAAGAGCTGAACCTCGCGTACCCCCTTATAGCTACACTTGCCTCTGAGTTCATTCCAGTCTAGTGCTTCGCACAACCACAGCATTACAGACATCCAATTCACACACACACCGTTTAACTGTCTTGAAATATATTTTGGCGGTAGTAATGTTTGCGTAATTGTTTTTTTTTTTTTCAATTATCTTATTGAATACCTTAGTCAAGAGAGAACCTCGCGTACCCCCGGGAGTAACCTCACGTACCCCTGGGGGTACGCGTACCACTAATTGGGAACCACTGTCCTAGGTGACTGGGGGGAAACGTCTAAAGACAGCAATCAGAGCGATTGGTAAGCCGGGGCCAGGACTGTTACCTGTTTATTAAAAGTTCATAATTATCTCCAGCTTTAATACTCAAAGGATAACGAATGTAGCCCATTACCAATTTTTAAGGCAGGAGGGCTGCAAACATAAAAACTACAAAAAAACAAATATTGTGTTTTATTGTGTATGAGTTGTTATTTTGCCTTCTCAGCACTACTTACGTGAACTCTGTTAATGGATTCATTTCCTCTATAATTAATGTTAACTTATTGCGCTGTTACCTGTTCTATTATCGAATGAAGTGTACAGTTTTACAAACTGCGATCAAATTTATCAATTCGCGAAGTTTGGTGGAGCGCGTATAGCTCCTCTAAACAGTGAGATACAGACGTACCGGGCCGTCCTGGTTATTTTTTTATTTATTTTTTCTTATTTTTTATTTTATTATGGCCTTCGGTCTATCGACCATACAGCGAGCTTCGATATTTACATTAGATTTTACATGTGCTGCTTTACCTTTTAAAGTAATGTAATCAAGCCTTGTTTCACAATGGATCATAAAATAAAACAGCGATAACAAAAGCTGAAGGTCACGGCTCCTGCCACTTCCCGTAGGATTCACGGAGGTAGAGCTCCGCATTCCCATTACAACCGTTGCCACTAGGAGGTGACGGGCTCAGCACCACGCTCCGGCCATTCTTTACCTTCCCCTCGGATTTTCCTCCACGGTACTCATTGGATAGCAGGCTGAGTGGGCCTGACGTTTAGCTTCGAGGAAACATCCTCTGCTTCGTCGGGGATCGAACCCCGATCGTCATGGCCGCAGTCAGACGCTCTACCGCCTGAGCTAAGCGATAACGATGAGAGCATAATAAGATGACAGTTAAAATTTCATAACGCTTTCTTACCATTTAAATTTGTATAACCTATAGAATAAGACGTTACTTCTGGTTGAAGTATTGAATTGAATACGTGGTATACACAGTAATTTTTATTTTTTTTTTATTTTTTTTATTTTTTTTTTACTTGGTAGAGATTGATATATGATTTACCTTTTATGAAATAGTATCGCTGAGAACAATTAATATTAATTATTTAATATAATGACACTTGAGATTTTGTGATAATTTTCTTACCAGCTATAGGTCCTCGTTATGATATGCGTCCCGTTTACCGTATTCATCAAGTCGAACGCTGCCGTGGTAGCAACTTTTACCCTCAACAGTATACTATAAACAAACAGAATAATACATTTATAAAAAGCTTTCATAAACGACAGTACTAACCAATCTCTCATATGTTAAATTGACCTTAATAGCCGTTGAGATGCAGACTGAACATCAAGCTCAATTTAAAAAAAAAAAAAAAATAATAATCATAATAATAAAAAAAAATCCTAGAACGGCTTCGTAATAATAATTTATACATGTTATTTTATAAAAATAAAATTTAAAAAAGCCTCCTAAAATTATTATTTTCGTTTTACCTATGCAATGTTGTATTTAAATTGAAGTAAGAGCAACAACAAATTATTTTCAAGTAACTTTGATGACTGAGTGAAGCTAACCTACGAAGTATAAAGAACATAAGGATTTGAATCGGAGACGTCGTGACGTGTGCAATGCCTCGCTCATCTGAATGGTTTCAGCTAGAGATGTTATGCAGGCATCTCAACGTGATTCTGTGTGACGTGGAGCGTATTAAATTTCCTTGTGTGGAGCTGTCTACGGCTATGGGCCTCTGAATCAATTGTACCACACGCATGCGCATAATCACAGCTGTAGCAGTTCCACCAACGGGACTTCCTTGATTGTGCCCGTCGAATGGGACGATCTTTGATGGTTGATTAGAAAATATTTTCTATTGTTTTATGGGCACTGCTCTGTGGTTAGGAACGCCTCTATTTTTTCTGATTACATCGTGTTTGACGTAGTTGCTTTAACCTTTCTGAGGACGTTTCGTAACATTTTCTTAAAGTTTTAGAAATACTATGTCCATTTTAAAATAAATCGACAATAGAGAAAAGGTGTTACTGAAATGAATGATTATTGTAAGTTTCTAAAAAACTGAAAAACGTTAAGTGTTTTAATTATTAATTACCAATAGACTAAAGAACAAATTTTTAATGAATAAAGTGATTAAATTGATAGTTAAAAAGTGGTGTAAATAAATAGTGGCCAACAAAAGCTGCACGTGATACTTTTCTCTCGTTGTAAATGATGAAAGGGATTTGTTAGATGAAATAGTTCAGTGACGTGGCTAAATGATAAAATACTGACTGCAAAAGAATCGAAATCATAGATAACGATGAAAATATCATAAAAACCACCATCTTTCATGTTTCACCTCGTTAAAAGTTTATTCCATTTAAAGAATCCTGCGTTATTAGTGTTGCTTTAAGATGGAAATCTCTCTTATATACCAGCATTCCCATGTTATTAATCGTGACTGAAAAAAGGATTGAATGATGGGTTTTCCATGGTTTTCCGGGATCGCCCCGGGCGAATGCTGGGATGGTTCCTCACAATAGCCCGTGGGCGCCTCCTGCCATATCCCGCATATCCCTTCCAAACCATTACCCTTTTGGATAGGTGCAATGCAGCCTCCGCCACACACTTTTAGTGAATCGCGGAGTAATGACAATAATAATAACAATAATAATAATAATAAAGCCTCGACGTATAAAAATAAAAGTTGAATACGATTTCCTTTTTATGGTTTTACGCCTAGTCGACGTCGAGGTCATTAGAGGCGGGAAAGGACTGGAGGCAAAGAACCAGAAGGAATTCTACCATGGCCTTTTCAAGGAAGCATCCCGGCATTCTCCTGGAGTGATTTAGGGAAACCTTTGAAAACACAAATCTGAAAAGCCGGACGGGGATTCGAACTCGCGTCCTCCCGAATGCGAGGCCAGAGCGTTACGTGTCACCCACCACGCTGGGTCCCAGCCTAACGGTTGAGTGGAAAAAGAAGAAGAGAGTTTTAGTCTTTTACTTAGTGTTTCTAAATATGTCCTCATTTTCACGATTCCGTGACCAAAATTTCAAACGGAACTCTTATAATTTCGCTATTTGCGTCCATCCGTATGACATAGTCTCATAACTCCACTGCCGTTTCATCAGTTGTGATAAAATTTCACAGGAAGCTGGGTTATTTGAACGTAAAACACTTCTGTACACTTATAATTTTAAAAAAATTGCTTATGGCTTACATGCCTGATAGATGTCGAGGTCATTGTAGGTAAGAACCGATTAGGGGGCACGGTGTTCCGTGGGATATGTTGAGGTTGCTGCAGGCGGGAGCTACCCGAGTTGACACCCATCATACTCCCTCACAACCCCACCCAGGATACCCACCACCTCAGGAGACGGACTCTTCCGAACTACCCGCCATCACAGCGGGGACGGTTGAGCAAGGCGCACTTAGCCACCCATTACAGGTGCCCACGGGGAGGTGCGCGGAACCAGCGCATGCCACGACCGAGCCGAAGACCCCCAGAAAACCCGGCCGTATAGCTAATGCTCCTCTGCGCACCCAACGCGCACCTGGCCCCGCCCGCCCCCGCAGGAGCGGAGCGGAAGCCGTAGCGACCAGGCAACAGCGCAGGATTGCCCCCAGCCACGCCCCCCCAGCGATCAACCAGCAGCACAAAGCCGCCCGCCGTCCACCAGGGCACGCGACAGAGACAGGCCCCGGCATGCTTCCCCCGCACGCGGGTTCAACACACCAGGACCACACAGAGTACCGTCATAGTGCACGATCGCGCCGAAGCGCTCAGTTGGTGTCGCTGCCCCACCTGGGTCAGATGTCCGGACCCTTGCACTATCAGTCCCCACATATGAGAGGACCTACTTTGGCAGCAGATGGCTCATACCGGCGGCAAGGGGAGCACAAGTTCCTTGTTCACTGATCACCGGTCCCAGCGAGGGCCATTCTATACTATCTGAAGATGACCCCGCCCGTTGCCAGATCACGCCAGCTTACCGGTACCGAAACGTCGCCTCTCATCAGAGTCGCGTCACCTCTCTGCACCCGGGTCCTACTGCCGTGATCCTTCGGTCTTACTGCCCGGGCGTTGGCAATGAGTGCTACCGGCGGGAGGGCTGCACCACGTCACCCCACAATGATCCCAGTCTTCCGAAGACCAAGATCCCCGGTCCGTTTGGTTGGTCCATACCGGCGGCAGGGGGAACCACTTCACCTGATCACCGAAGCCCGCCTCAGCAGCGGCCGCTCCCGAGAACCGGGAATTCGACCCCACCTTTTAACGACAGACTCCGCCTACCGGTACCGTTTGAGTGCAACCGTTCTGCAGGGCACACACTCATCTCCCTGAACCCCGTCCGGCTTTAAGTCGGATATAACCGGGGCATCGGCACAGTGTGCATTCCCAGCGGCAGGGTGCACCACATCCCTGGGTCCGCCCGATCTACCCGGGAGGGACCTCTGGTACCATCCGCTAGGCACCTCCGGCGCGGCTGACAGAGACCTCCTCACCACTTATTGGTGCTCTCTCCTTGGCGTGGCAGCGCCGCGGACTCTCAATCCTCCGCACTGAGGGTGCCCTCGGCGTTGATTTGCGGACCTTCCTCCCTAATTAGTTGGGCAGTCTCCACGTCGAGCTCGGGGCCCCGGGTTCGCCATGCCCGTATCCCGGCCCTAAAGAAGGCCGGAAACCCCTGAGTATCGTCTTGCGCCCCAGGAAGCTCATACCGACCGAAGTCGCCCTGGTACTCTTGTTAGCGAAGCTACCTCCGCAACGTTTGAAGAGTTGCCGTTCGGGGACACTTTCGTGATACCCCTACCGCCCATTTTGTTCAGCCCGGGATCCCGTTACCCAGATACCTGGGATAGGTTAGTCGACCCGACTGTTTTACGGGTTTCCGCCGCGCGGTCAGCCGGGGCTAGTCTCGGATACTAGGGCTTGGGCACGGCCAAGTCCCGACACCTCAAACGACTGCCTCCTGCGGTCCCCCTGTCCGTGGACATTGGGTTGCCAGCCCGTATCCAGCCCAGTTGGCCCGAAGGCCTCGTGTCCTCTTGTTAGCAAGGCTCCCCTTGCAGCGCTTGAAGAGTCGCCGCCGGGGTCACTCACGTGATACCCCTACCGCTCAACAAATTGCAGTAGGCCAACGCCCTTTGTCCAGGTCCCTTGGGATCGGGTAGTCGACTGACTGCTTTACGGGAGTTCGCCTAGCGGTCCTCCGGGAGCTAGTCTCGGATACTAGAGTAACGTGCACTCCGACACCTCAAACGACTGCTCCACGCGACCTCCCTAGCTCGGGTACCTCGGGATTGCCAATCCCGTATCTGGCCCGCCGCATGCTGACGGACACAGACCCCTGAGGGTACCGATTAGGGGGCATTTATTTATTTTTTATTTTATTTCCTGATTTTACATAGCCTACTACCTTGTTACCTAAAGTAGGCCCTTAGTTTCTACAGTTTTATTCTTAAAACAATTTACTTTATTTTTTGTTAATAATATATCTGGATAATTATTTTTAAGGATTTAATGGATTTAAGTATTCTAATAGTAAATCTACTAATTATTCTAATAATTAATATACCACTTAATCTACCAACTAATCTACTAATTAATCTACCATCTTACTAATTCACACCAAAATCAGCAATTGTCTTTGTATTTTCATACTTCTAATTAATAAACTGTCTATTTGTATACGTTCTTCTTTTACCACTGCTGGCCTGCGTCGACATCTGGCCGCTAGCTGTCTCTGCTGATGCAGCGGGGCGACTGCTGACATGCTGACCACAAAGTGTCGTCAGCCAGCTTCACGTTCCAGGTAGTGGTCTCGTTCTTCTCCGGTTTGTCCCAAGAGCCACCTGCCCCCCCATCAGGAGTTCCCTCCTGGAATCAGAGCAGGCCACCCCCCTGAGCCCTGGAGAAGGTGCCTCTGGCTTCCAGAGGCACTACGATGAATTGAGTCTTTGCCGTCTTCCTGGTGCAGGCACCGCGTTAGTCATGGGCAGTGCTTGTAGTCAAATTTGGGTTGTTCTTTACTCTAGAGTTTCTTCCTCTCCTGTCTTTCTTTCTGCTTCTGATGCCGGTTGCTCGCGGCGTCCCCTACGCTCTGCCTGTTTCAATTCAACAAATCTCGCCTTCTCGCGCTGCGACGCTAGATTAGCAGCTTCATCCAGCAAGTGCCAGAGCTCGGTATCACGCAGTATATCGTATATTCTTCTGTTCTGAAGTTGTATTTGGAGATATGCCTCTTGATTCTTCAGTTTGTTTGCACTCCCAAACCACGTGCTCGGGAGTACTTACTTCACCACAGTCGCACCTGTTTGTTTCTTTGAGGCCTCGCTGTTCTAAGAAACTGTTGTATGGACCATGGCCAGATATAGTAGTGTATGAGCCCTGGAGATGGTTGTAGGTGAGTCATGTTCATTCTCTCTTTCACGCAAGGAAGCATGTCGAAGGTCCTTCTGCCCGTGTTGCTATTAGTCCATGTTTGCTGCCATTCATCCATCAGCGCATCCCAAATATCTTTTTTGGTTTCAACAGGCCTTCCAATTATTTCAGCAGCTTGGTCATACCTTCCTTTTTTAATCCAGTATAGCGCTCCTCGCTTCCTTACTTCCAGGTCCAGGGGCCAGATACCGAGTATAACCGTTAGGGCATCTGTGGCCGTTGTTCTGTAGGCCCCAGTTAGTCGGAGCAGAATTCCTCGCTGCGTACGGCGAAGCAGCTCCTTTGGTTTGACCTTTCTTAGGTGCTTGGCCCACGTGCTTGCAGCGTATCCTGTAATGGAGGTCAGTATTGCATCGTGATATCTTCTTATGACGAGCGGAGGCAGATTAAACCGTCGTTCGCCAATGCTTATCAATTTGTGCATTACCAGTGCTGCTCTTCCACATACTTCCTCCATGTGAGACGCAAATTTCAGTTGTTCCTCCAGGTTTACACCAAGGTAACGGACTACTGCTTTTCTCTTTATTGTTTTTCCCTGGATCCTAATTACCGGATTTCGTTTGAGTGTTCCTTTTAGGAGCATGTAGGTCGTCTTTTGTGGGGCTAGGTTTAACTTAACTGCTGCACACCACTTACTCAGGCAATCCAATACTGCTTTGCATTTTGTTTCGAGTTCCTGCCTGGTGTCCGCGTCTATCAGAAGTGCGAGATCATCGGCGAATGCCACCACACCCAGCAGTTCTGACATTTGTTGCAATATTTCCATGACCGGTTCCAAACCAATGTCCCAGAAAATTGGTCCACACACTGATCCCTGCGGGCAACCTTTCGTCAGTCTTTTCTCTATGTACTTGTTAGGGCACCACAATTTGGCATATCTATTTCTACAATAATCTCTAAAACTGGTATATAGGTTTTTTGGACAGTTGATGTTTCTTAAGCGTTCGAACAGCGCGGGCCACCAGAGATTGTCGAATGCGCCGGCGATATCCACAAATACTCCCACCACATAATTTTTGGAAGAGTTTTGAGCTATTTCCATTAAGCGGTTGATGGCGTCCTCTGTTGACTTGCCTGCTCTGAACCCATACTGATTTGGGTTCATCCCATGTTTTAATCTGTGTTCCTTTAGTTTCTTGCAAAGTATCTTTTCTTGTACTTTCCCTAGAACATTGAGTAAGCAGATTGGACGATAGGATTTTGGAAGTTGTGGGTCTTTGCCTCCACCTTTCGCTATGATAATCACGTCACTTGTTTTCCATGCATTTGGTATTTTTCCCTGTACCAGGCATTCGTTAAAAAGTTTATTTAAGGTTGGAACCAGTTGGACGACCAGCTCCTGGAGGACCTCTGCTGGTATCCCATCAGGTCCAGGTGCTTTTCTTTTTGGAAGGGAAAATATTGCCTCTACTATCTCTTCATCTGATATGACGCATTGTTGATGTTCACTCTCGTAGGGATTCCACATTTTTTGACGCAGTTCACTTTGCCGAACGGTCTCGTTTTCCATACTATCATCTGGAAGTAGCACGTCAAGTACCGATTAGGGGGCAGGGAACGGGAAGAATTTCGAAATGATTTTTGAAGGAATCATCTCGCCATTCATTGGGAGTGATTTCGGGACACATTCAGGAGGACGCGGGTTCATATCCCCCTCCGGGCATCCAGATTTGGGTTTTCCATGGTTTCCCCAAATCACTCCAGGTGAATACTGGGACGCTTTCTTCAAAGGTCATGGCCAAATTCCTTCCCGTTTCATGTCTCAGTCCTTAACCTCCTTCCCCCCACGTAGCCTGACGTGGCTTTTCCCTCTAACCCCTCCCCCCTTCCCCCTTCGTAGCACGTAGCCTTTTTCCCTGTTGATTCCAAAAGACATTTTGTACTGTTTTTCTCTTGTCGGGCTATCGTAAATTACTATGGAGATAATTAAATGATTGAAATAAATATTTACATGCTGTTGTGTGTTCTGAACCTCATTTTAACTGTGACAAATAGTATGAATGAAAAGCCACGTGGCCTAGCTCGGACCCCCCACCCCCCGCACCCCACCCCACATAGCAAAGCGTAATTTTCAAGCCAACCCCTCCCCCCCGCTCTAGACCGAGCCACGTAGTTTATGAACGCTCCCTAATGACCTCGACGTCGACAAGCCGTAAACAAAACGAAACAAAAGGTATCCAGATCGCAGAACGGGAATTCGATCCCGCGTCCTCTCGAATGTGAGGCCATAGTTCGGTAAGTACTGGAAAAAACTGAGTACAGCACCATTCATGTAATACAATGACGAAAGTTTAATTTTCGCGTACGTCATAAAGTGTTGTATTGTTGAACAGGTATTTAAAAATATAATTACTTTTGTTTTGTACTATTTTGGTTGTTTATTTCCTAATATATGAGCTTGCCCTGTAATTTTCCACCACAGGAGCGAAAAATCTCGATAAATTCCAGATGATGGATGGACTTACACTGAAAACTGTTTTGGATATGACGAGTTAAAAAGTTTTTTTTTTTGAGTTTGGTATTGTTCTACAACAACAAACTTAATTCTGCAAGTTCATATTACAATTATGCAAGTGTAACAAAGTTATATGAAGTAAACAGATGAGGATGTACGTAGGATACTCATGAAAACGAAAAGCTTATGTAACTGAACATTTCATCTTCAGTAGTAACTTATTGTTGATATTGGTTGATATGTGTACATCAGCATAATCATAATATAAAAGTCAAGGAACCCACCATGCACATGGCCGTTTTTTCTCTTTATCGAGGTTCTGTCTGTTTTTGAGTGGTATCAATATAATGAAAGTTAAAAGTACAGTGCGTTTCATTTATGACGCGTCCGCGCGCACGGGAAAAATCGCCGGGGCAGCGCCACCTCGCTTGCCGGGAAGTCACATGGCGCATCGCCCGTGCTCGGGACGCCCGGTGCACACGAGCGTCATTTAACGTCGCGTGCACGCCGAGAAACCGCGCTAGCGGCTAGGAGTACACAGGAACAGATACGGCAGTGCACACGCACAAGCGGTAACGCCGCGGTCACGCCGCGGCGACCCAGCGGTCGTTTTTACCTGTTCTCGCCCACCACGCCGCAGGGTCGCCGCGCACGCTAGTGCGGTCTCCTAGTACATTGTGTCCAATGGAGCGGTGCACACGGGCGGCAGAACATGCTAGCGCGGTAGCCATGGCAGACGAGTTATTAGTTTTAGAAAATATTGACATCGAACATTTTATTGGTGTAATCAAGACTTATCCAGAAATTTGGGACAGCCGTCAAAAAATTATCATGATCGAATCAAGAGGAGAGCTTGGACCAGTATATGTCGGATATTCATTGAGGGATTCGAGGAAAACGACGACAAGGGCGAAAATGAAATATTTAAGCAAAATATTTCGTGTTTATTATAATTTCAGGTTTACGTAAAGTATTTACAATCTAGATTTTATGTATCATACCTATAAAATTTATAGTAAATTGCTGTTGCAAATACAAAAGTTCTTAAATAAAATTCCTTTACCGGGGTAAGGTGGCAACATCAGAAACAAAATATGTTGCTATCATGTTACTTACTTGGATATACTGAAGTAGTTCCTCTTGTTGGAACTGAGGCGTCCTTTCCGATATTGACAAAACCTTCTATACTCATTTCATCTTGAATGTTGTACCCATCTCTCGTTCTTAAAAAATTGTGAAGTGAACAACACGTCTTTATCAATAGGATAGATAAATCAAAATTTACGTTGTTTTATGAAAAATTTTCCATTTATTGTACAGAATGCCAAATGTACTTTCTACTTTTCTCCTGGCGCGTGACAATCTGTAGCTGAAAATACTTGTTTTTTTTCTGATAAAATTTTACCACTGTAAGGCCTCATATATTTGGTGAAAGGGAAAATGTTTCATCACCAACAAAATAGATGGGCATTTTTGGACCTGCAGTGCTGGCAGAGGTTGTCCTCTCGGAATGTTTATTTAATTGTTTTCAAGCTTCTTATAAAATAAGTTCTTGGATAGTCCTATACTACCAGAAACGTCTATCCTGTGTCCTTAATAATTGATTTTTAAAGATAAAGTACGCAAAAATTACCCGCTTCTTATTATACATGTCCATCGTTGTCAGTGGGACGCTTACTGCCGCCTGCTACGTGTGCATCGGATGTCGTGTGCACGCGGCGTACACACGGCGTGCACACGACGTTAAATGAGGCTCGTGTGCACCGGGCCTTAAGGTAGCTGATTTCTTACCTTATAGCACGTGCTGGAAATGTTGGCCATCGGCTTCAATAGACGCTTGACATCTTCTAAGGATATTTTGGCTAACTCTCTGCAGTGTTTGTGAAGAAATATTATTAATTTTAGTTCTTATGTTTTCCCTGAGTTCCTCTTCCGTACGGGGATTTGAATCATAAACACGCTCTTTTAGCTACCCCACAACCCCTTTAAAACACAGTTCTTGCGTACTTCGCGGTAAATATCTGTTACCATATGTAACGTATCTTTTGGTGTAGGTAAAAATGAATTAGCCTTTCATAGCTAACTGACCTTTTTTCCTTCTCATCAGGAAGCCTGACTCCATGTTAATATGTGTTCCCGAATCGGTCCGTGATCGTTTTTAACCGTAACAGGCAGTCACACAATTTATGTATATGTAGATCACTAATTATGTTTGAAACCTATCAGTATTTGTTTATAGGTTTTACAAACCTATCAGTAATATATACCTTCATAGACAGGGCCAAAAAATCTCAATAAATTTATTTTCGCAGATCTTGTGTTAGATTAAAATCGATTATTAGAATGATGATTTTCTCGTCTTAATGTTGACGATGTTGAGTGTCAAAGATTCATATTATAAAATTAAGATACACAATACATATCTCCTAAATGTGTTTATGTGTATTAATTAGTGAAGACTAAATAAGCTGCTATTTTAAGCTGTAGGATAATGTAAGTCACATTAAGAGTACGTAATCATCCGCTGATCCAACCAATAGAAGTAGGGGAGGCCGGGTAAAGTGGCCACGCTAAGGTTGGATGTTGTTTTAAGGTAACTTACAATACACATAAAGGCATAAAAATCAGGTATTACAAAGTTCAACTATCCTAGTACACACCAGAATTTTTTAGTTACCTTTGCATTTTAGTTTAGTACCTAAATAAACCAATTTTTCAAAAAGTATTCTAATGGCCACATTGCCTGACGTCATATCATGTAGCTTGTAAATAATAGAAATTATAACGAGCAAAAGGCACTTTAATTGCAATTTTTGGAAACTAAGGAATAGTTGTTTCGTTCTACTCCATCACAGAGTTCGTGAGCCCAAAAGTAAAACATTTGGCACTCGATCCATCGCTCTTGTGCTATTGAGCTGAATAACTTTCGTTGCAGTACACACACTGTGTGCATTCTTGATCATCGTCCTCGTCAAATAACAGTTTTTGGGATTTTCTCCGGTTGGTGGTTTTCTATCTAACATTGGTTTCCTTATTTTTCTGTTTTCTTCTTTTTGTTAGCGTTTGCAGCTTTAAAGACATTTTCATATGAACTTGATGTGAAAATCTGAAAAGAACCTTTGTTTTGGCCTTTGCATTTGCTTTTTCCTGTTATTTTTGTACGACAATATCCTTTGAGCTCACAGAAAAAGAAGTTTCCGGTCGTTGAAATACCACCCCAAAATAGAAATGATTTAATTACTTTTGTTTTTGATTATTAATAATATACTCACCTCAGCTTCACATGACACATTGTACTAAGTTATTAATCTGCAAGTAACAAACAGAATCCACACAGGCCACGGCCACCAGCAGTTGGCGCCGTGACAGACACGTCATTCTATCTTAACAATGCGAAGAAACAATCAGGAACTTACAGCAACAGCTTCACTCTTGGAAAAGAATTTTTTTCTGAAGCGGTAAGTCATCTGATTTCTTAGTAACAAATTCATAAACTTACCTCTTACCAAACATCACGCTCATCAAAACCACAAATATTCTAATAACTTTGAGAGATGATACGCTAACTGGGTCGGGCTTCTAAAGGTAGCATAAGGCATTAAGTTGCACCAGTCATGATTTTCTCCGCGTGATGGCACGATCCCTTGGTCCCAAAAACCCTCATGGCCACTTTGCCTGGCTCTCCCCTAATTCAAAATTGAATTATTAAAATAATTTTTTTTTACATCAACTCTTTATAATACCTGCAATAGTTACAAAGAAGGATGGTATACACTGTAGTGCAAGGAGAAAGAAATTATATACATCTGCTCATATTAGCTGCAGCCATTCCGAATACTTGCTCAGTTCAAAAATTTTCGGAACGTTGAAATCCTTTGAAGACAAAAACATAATGATAATTCATTTCACTCTTACAATTTGGGAATAATATGGTTAAAAACAATAATTTTTGACAGTTTTTTAATAAATGGCTAAGGGTGTGGTTTAGGTACAAAAATGCCGTTTTGTAACCTAATGGGCCAGCAGATAAAATATCCAAAATTTAAAAAAATGAGATTTTCATATGGCAGTAAAATCTTAAAGCCAACGGTGGCGCATTTGAGTCAAGCGACGTTAGATTAGCCTGTTTGTTTTATAATAAGAAACCTCATGCAATATTCAGAATTCCTTAATCGGCTTCAACTTTTTAAAAAACGAAACATTACGGTCTCGCCAGCTTCTCTTCCCTGAGCACAGGTTGAAATGTTGTTTTAAAAATCCGGGGACTTCAAAGTGTAATCTGTATTGCAAATTAAAGTACTTGAGTACGGGTATAGTTTCTCTGCAAAACAAGGATGCTCTGTGGCTGTACTAGCCATAAAGATCACATTGATTACTACTTGAAGGACACGTTCAGCCAAACTGTTGTGCAAAATTAGAGACTAGAGTATCACAGTTCTTATGTACAACGACTTAAGAACTAATTCCCTTAATTGCCTAATATCAATATCCAAAACATAGAAGGCTTTACAGCTGTATGTACGAGATGAGCAAGCTGACGCTCTCTGATAGTTTCTGCAATGAGACAAAGATCAGCTTATTAGGTACACAGATAAAAAACTAAAGGTTGATTATGATTATAAGGTGGGGAAAGAATTATAAAATTTCACACTTTTCGCAGGCGTCATAATTGAAAAACTGTACTTACTTTTTTTCGGGGTATGTGCTGTGTTTTTTGATATTGCGAACGTTTCGGTACCAAACTGGAGCATTCGTAAGGACTTCTCTCTATCTAACAGGCTGGTTCTTTTTGATAAACTTGAACGCTTGATTCACTGTTTATTTTTCACCGGTACAGATGAATTTGTTTGTTCCAAAGAGGTTTGTGTATTATGGAGCGATCTTGTAGTTATTACAACGTGTTCTTTTGTTAGTACACACTTCCACATTTAGCTCAAACCATAGCCGTCGTCTCTGCTGAAATTATTAGAATTTTTGTATAATTCTATAGATTCCCTTATTTCTCGTTCTAAAAAATCCTTTGGCTTTGCTACGATCGTAGTTTTCTCCCACTGAGTATTGAGTCCTCATACATGATGTTTCGCCACTGCCGATTTCGTGGCTTGTTCTAGTCTCGCGTGACGAAGATATTCTATCACCCTAAGAAAGATTTGCTTGTTGGCAAAACTTTGATAACAAGCTCGGCAGTACACACTGGACAGACAGTAGGAAAAGGTTTAGAAATCCTGTACTTGTTGAAGAGAGTGATGAGGGCATATACCAGAAAAGTAAAGAAATTGGGTTACTAAACTTTGGTCATATCATTGCTTGAATATGGTGGTGTAATATGGAATCCACATTTTGGGAATCAAATACAGGAGTTGGTGGGGGGTGTAAATAAGGGCTGCTACAGTTGTCTCTGGAAATTACCGCATAACACAATCAGTAAACCATATGATAAAAGATCTGGAATGGGTTTCATTGGAAGATAGGAGGAGGGTGAAGAGAGTCGTGGGAGTGTACAAGGCGTATATTGGTGATGAGGAGTGGAAAGATATTGGTTTAAGAATTAAGAGTAACGCATAGAAGGGAAATGATGATCATAACCACAAGCTGGCACTCGATTTCAGGCACAAGGGTGTGGGAAGATTTTCTTTCGTAGGTAAGAGGGTCAGGGATTGGAATAATTTACCAAAAAAGTTGAAAGAATTTAAGGTTGAAATTTGTTGAGGGCAAAAGTAGGTGGGAACAGGAAATGATAAAAATTGGCGGAATTGCACCGGAGCATGGGATCCATCGCAATTAAATTAAATTAAAATTTTGGTGGTAGTAAGTGGACAAGGTGTGGTTTCAGTGTGATTGACTTCTCATTAGCAATTTTCAAACATTAATTATTTCAGCGCTGGCGTCCCGTTTAATCTAGAACTAAAAGACCCGGTCATTCCCTATCTAAACTTATTCATGGTACCAGTGTCAGCACTGACATTGGATATCTACTGTATCATTTCTTAAGCAACATTCGTCTGCGAGTTTCCATATTCATTGACGAAATTGTTTGTAATGGATAATAATATTTCCGTCGTCCTCGTTAGCGTAGGGGCTAGAGTGCTAGCTCCACGTACCGATGGTCGCCGGTTCGAGTCCGGCCGTGGGCATGGGTGTTTCAGTACTGTGTGTGTCCTGTGGTGTCCTACAAAATAAGCGTTCACATAAAAATTCGGAAAGATTCATTAACATTGACGAAACATAAAAATACATTGAGTCCTTTCTGAATGGCTACAGGCCGATTGCAAAATACAATAAAGAAAAAAATATATATATTTCCGCGTTTTCTCGGGGACCTGCTGATAATGTTTCTAGTGTCTGCGTAATCTGCGTGGTCGCTGTTCTAGCACACTGTTTATCGGAGGTTAGTTAGATTTAGGGTCTTTAAAAATCCCAGCCGGTGCATTATCAATAGCCAGAGAATCAGTCCGTGTGCAGAGAGAAACAGTTATATCGCTCACAGCGTTCTGTTATCGCGCGAGTCGATGTATTGTCTCGTTAGTAATTACCTACAGCGAGAAACAAATTCATGGCGTTATGTGTTGTGGATAAGCAATGGTAGCATGCCATGTGGTTGAGATAGCTCGAGACGGGATTTTCCTTTCGCTCAAGAAATTTCGAAAGGTGCCTAACTCCTAATCACCTGACTGTCTAGCAGACACTAGTTTTTCCTGCTTCTTCTTCTTTTCTTATGTATTTATGTCTCGTCGACGTCTTAGTCATTAGAGGAGGGAAAGGACTGAGAGTAAGGAAGGGAAGGAATTCGGCAAGGCTGGCATTCGCCTGAAGTGATGTGGGGAAACCATGGAAAACTCAAATCTGGATGCCCGTACGGGGATTCGAAACCGCGTCCTCCCGAATGCGAGGCCAGAGCGCAGACGCTTGTGTTAGTTCCCAAATAAGCGCTAGGCTGTTAGGAACATTGGTTATGTAACGTTTGACTGTTGAAAACACAATTAATAATTGTAGTATTTCCGCTGTTAAAATATCGCCTGACGGTATTTAACATCTTAGATCTATTCAATGTGTCTGTAAAAAATTACTTAAGTTCTGCTTCAAGTATATGTGATAAGAGATTTAAAAATATTTGTTCACTAAGAGTGAATAAACATTCAGATGTGATCATCGGCCGCTATCGTTAGCAGCAGTAAAGCTAAGGTAATCTGAAAAGTTATTGTCATCTTACAGAAATTTCTCCATGTATTATATTTTGTTTTAAATAGAAAAAAAATATGGAATGTAGTAAAGAGCGTGTATTTGGGTTTTTTTTTTTAATGTCGATCGCCAGTTTTTGCCAAACTTTATCCTGTGTTGTTTGACTACAGTATCATCAATGGCCTAGGGCTAGAACTTTTCAAGCCAGCCTCCTACATCTCTTCAAAACCACTCACCCCTGACATTTGTCCTACCATACAAGCCGTAAATGCAACAGTAAAAAGTTGCGGGATTGGTGGTATGTTAGGAAGTATATCAAAGCTTACATGCGCTCCCCTGAAGAAGTGGAACACACATCGTTCTGCCACTGTTAAGGAATTCCTCTGTAATCTTGCAGAGTTTGGTTTTCGCTTTCAACTTGGTATTATTCGTGGTTCCGAAACATGTTTCCTTGACGGGTATTTTCGGAATAGGAAAGAACCAAAACTTCGGAGAGAGACCTGGAGAGTACAGTGGTTGGATGTCGATAGGAAAGTGTTTCTTGTGGAGAAAGTGCTGCACAGCAAGGGATATGTGAGTCGGTGTGTTATCGCGGTTTCTTACACTTCCTCCAAACATCACGGTTCAACTAGCACCAACACCTAACACCTTTTCATGAGTAAAATCTCTTGCTACACAAATCGTCACCGTCAAACAACGTTATAAACAATTCTTCGTTGGATCTGATAAGTCATGATTTCATTGTTAGATAGGGCCTCGGTAGTGTAGGGGCTAGAGCACTAGCTCGGCGTGCCAAAGGTCGCCAGTTCGAGTCCTTTTTTTTTTTACTTATGCCTTTACGCCTCGTCGACGTCAAGGTCATTAGAGGCGGGATGGGACTGGGGACAAGGAACAGGAAGAAATTCGGCCATGGCCTTTTAAAGGAAGCATCCCGGCATTCACCTGGAGTGATTTGGTGAAAGCATGGAAAACCCAAATCTGGATGCCCGGACTGGGATTCGAACCGCCGTCCTCATGAATGTGAGGCCAGTGCTCTAACCGTCCGAGTCCTGCCAAGGGCATTGGTGTCAAGTGCAGTCTGTGTATATGTGGTGTCTATAATTACTAGAAAAACCATACATACAATGGAGAAATTGCAAACACTGGATGAACTGATATCACAATTGAACTGGCTGTATGACCTAAGAGAAGCCAAATGCCATTAAAAAAAGATAGATAGGCTGATGTCACTCTGATAAATATATCTTTGTTCCTTATCTTTGTTCCTGGTTCGTAGAAGAACCACCATGACGTGACAGAAGCCAATAGTATTCGAAGTGTCTAGTTTTGCGCGCTTTTTTTTCTAAATAGATTATTATGTTCAGTAGTCAACTGCACCGAACCCGATGGCGCTCAATCTGAAGGACGTCGGTTCAAATCCTGGTTTAGATTTTCCATGGTTTCCCGAAATCACTCCATGGGAATGCCCGGATGGTTCCATCAAAAAAACACGCGGCCGAATTCCTTCATGTTCCTTGCCCTAATCCTCTCCCGACCGTAATGACCTCGACGTCGATGAGGGGTACAGTAAAAACAGAAATAAAAGTAAAAGTAGTCATCCATGTTGTAACAAAATTCACAGTGACAAATCTAATTTCTAAATTGCCGAACATATCGCATAAATGAATCCGTGAACATACACTTCCGCTTGGTTCATTCTTCAATGATGTCTAGGCAGCTGTCGCACTTCTCAAACCATTTCCTCGCATTTGAAAATGGACGTTCTTTGAATGTGCTACGTCTACCGTACATGTTTTAAGTGGGAAAGATGGTAGTAAAGTGTGGATTTTGTTAGGTTATTGCTACAGTAAATTTTCCAAGAAACCGGTAGCGTCTCTGATACATATTCTCTCATCGTGATGGTTACTCACTGGCTGAAGTAGGGATTCGAGCTCCACACGCTATGAAGCGGACATAATTGACGTTAGCAGAAGTAGCAGGCAGGATTGCTAAACCTTCAATTCCGAATATATCGGTTTGGTTCGGAAGAAGTTTGGAAATGCTGATTCCCCCTCTCCACACGGTCATGGTTACAAAGGCACTTCCCTTTATCGTTTTGTACGTCTTTGTTAATGATTAAATATTGGAAAAGTTGGGGATTCTCCGGCTGTACTCTGAAAAGTCGGTAATCTTCCACGATGACTCCCCCAAAAGTTTATCTGTCACACAATAGTAAATCTCGTAGGCTCCTAATGTCGCCCTTGAGCCTGAAGAAGCAGCATTTGTATGTAAAACGTGACACTGTTAGAAGACAAGCGAGAACGAAACAATGACACCACAATATCCATTAGTATTTCTTTAAAATAAAATACCTCTTTGAATTTTGAATGATCGCATTGGGAAGTTTCAAAGTGGATTCATTGTCGTTGCATGTACAGTTGGGTGGTCACAAGAAACCAAATTTCGAATTTTTTGTCTAAAAATGAGATTGGCACAGTTTCTGCTCAGTTGGGCAACCCTTAACCCTTGCCTCATAAAGGTTGCAGTCGCGAAAAAAATTTAGATTTTTGCTGAAAAATCGTAGTTTTTCCTTCATAAAGTGGAAACCAATTGCCCTAAGAACCTGATTTTTTTGTCTCATTTCACAGAAAAATTGTTGCCTTGAACTTTTACTTCATCAATGTTTGAACCCGCGTTTTCCGAATGCTAGGCTTGAGCGTTACCGCTCACCCACCGAGCAGGACTTTGGCACACTATCTGGTGATTCGGTATCTTGCACCGAGCGTGGGGGGTGAGTAGTTAACGCTCTGACCTCGCATTCGGGAGGACGCCGGTTTGAATCCCCGTCCGGGCATCCAGATTTGGGTTTTCCATGGGTTCCCCAAATCACTCCTGGCGAATGCCGGGATACTTCCTTCAAAAGGCCATGGCCGAATTCCTTCCAGTTCCTTGTCCACAGTCCTTCCCCGCCTCTAATGACCTCGATGTCGACCATTTTAATTTCCTGGTCCGGTACCACGTGACTTAATGTCATAAGGGGGCGTCCATAAACTACGTGCTTGGTATGGGGGGGGGAGGAGGAGGTGGCGTTGGCTGGAAGGCTACGCTGCACTACGTGGACGAGGGTGGGGGGTTCCAAGCCAGGCCACGTAGCTTTCCATTCATATTATTTTTCACAGTTAAAATGAGGTACAGAACACGCAGAAGCATGTGAATATTCATTTATTTATCTTCGTATGTAATTTACAATAGTCTGACAAGATAAAACAGTAAAAATCGTCTTTTTGAATCAAAAGGGAAAGAAGCTACGTGCTACGTGGGGGAGGAGGGCGGGTTCATAGGAGTCCAAAATAGAGTTACGTGGTTTATGGACGCTCCCTAAGACATACTTCATATCTTAAGACTACACTATGCGAAATTCACGTCAAATTCTCTTCTGTAATTTTTGCGTGATGTCGGAACAAACATACATAGCCCCATTACAGATTTATACAGGAACATAGATTTCGGTTTAGCCATTTATAAAAGAAACAATTGACGAAAAGTCATTTAATAATGGCAACTGAATTTAATCATCGAACCACCGTGTTTAATCATAGGTTGCATTTGGCTATATTCCCAAGGAAGTTTTATTTACATACAACACTGAGTTTCAAACCTGCTGCAGTCGTTCTGCAACCTGCGTGCAGTTTCACTAGTTCGACAGGTATGTCTACCTTGTCCAAACAGCCAGCTCATGTGTGACCATGTCGTTTCTAGTGCTGAAGATCCTACAGTACACGTGTTTTTCATCAAATACAGAGACAACACAGAACTGACAGAATATTTAACACCCACGCCCTCGGCCGTAATCGAACCGGTGACCTTCGGTACGTGGAGCCAATGGTCTAGCCCCTACACTACCGCGGCTGGCCTTAAAGAAGTTGAAGATGATCCAACATCATAAATTTGTGATAGACTTAAAAGATAGTTTGGTGAAGTAATGTTTTCACACATGAGTCTTAGATGGATAAAGCTTTTAAAGGCAAACGCCAACGAATCGAAAATGACAGACAACAGAAACATAGAATTCATATTAGGTGAAAGATAGGGCCAAGTCACTGAAATGTATTAATTATATAGTCTAAAATAACGTTTTTTTAATTGCTGTTTATGTGTTACTTTTTTAATAAATACTAAAATATAATTCAGATTTGAACACATCTCTTATGTGTGGTCAGAGTTTTTTTTTAATAACAATAAGCCAGTTTATAGTTACATTATCGAAGAATAGATTCTATGAGAAAAAAAAAAAGTAATTTCACGCAGAAGGAATCAATCGCTATGACTAAAATCTGGTTGTCATTTTAACCATCACAAGAAATTCTAAAGATTCGTTTGACATACCTTATTGCGCTTAGTGTAGTGCCAGGTAATTCCTTCTACCCCACAGTGCCTTACAGAATATACAGGGTGTCCAGGAATGGAAGGATAATCCTGCAACCGCACAGAGATCACATCATGTCGTACTGTATGACAACATTTTATTTTAGTAATCGTCTCACCATTTTCGAGATCTTGATTTTTAATTATTTTCGAAAAATGTGTCTTTATTCAGTTTATACCATGCCATTTCTGAAAATTAAGACTTTTTGAACATTGTTTTCTTTAATTTACTCAAAGATGTTTGAGCCATCTAAAACAATGTTATTTTTTTCTTAAAAAGTTAAAAAAAAAACATAAAAATATTTTTTTAAATCATTATCATCATTTTTTTACTACATGTTTAAAATACACAATGGTCTCTTTAGCAGGTTGAACTACCATAAAACAATCATTTTAAAAGAAGTATAAAATAATTATGCCATTTAAGATTTTTTTATGATTTTTTAACGATTTAAGAAAAAAAAGAACATTGTTTTAGATGAATCAAATATCATTGAGTAATTTAAAAACAAAAAACAAAAAAACAGGGTGTTAATTGGTAGAAATGGCGTGGAATAAATTGAAAAAGTCACATGTTTCGAAAAAATATTTAAAAAAAAATCAATATCTTGAAAATGATGAGACTTTTACTAAAATAAAATTTTAACATATAGTAGGACATGATGTGACCTATCTGCGGTTGCGGTATTATCCTTTCATTCCTGGACACCCTGTATATCGACCTCCATGCGTTGTCTCGTCATTCAAGTGTGCCTGCATTATGACAAATGTTGTAAGTTGTCTAGCAGTACGATAGTCTGGAAAGGGCCTCA
This sequence comes from Vandiemenella viatica, assembly GCA_031002005.1. Taxonomy (NCBI): domain Eukaryota; kingdom Metazoa; phylum Arthropoda; class Insecta; order Orthoptera; family Morabidae; genus Vandiemenella; species Vandiemenella viatica. The sequence goes on along the minus strand of CM061921.1, from coordinate 5,148,217 downwards.
TCAGAAGCTTCTTCGAGGTTTGCCGGCCGTTTGGATTCATCGATCAGCAAAGAAATCGTACCTCTGGTAGCTATTACACTTGACGTCTTCAGAAATTTGTTTATGTAGTCCTAATGGATTCCTCCTTTCCGTCATCACTTCCAATACTGATTTTACCTAGCTCTCATAGCGAAGAATATGTTCGATCAATCTGGATTTCTTATACGTCTCCAGATAACATTGTGTTCCCACGCACTCTGACAATAATCCTCGTCTATTATTTTGTCTGTCCATCTAATCTTCAATATCCAACCACGACTACAGTTCTTCTGCGCCTGAATATGTAAATACGAAATTGTCACTCCAAATGTACACAGCTCACTTTCTCTAGTCCTCATGTATCAAGATTTATTGGATTCAACTTTCACTTTATATTTTTCAGCCTGCCACTTCTAAGCATCGATTTCAAATACCATGCTGCTATTATTTTTTATCCTTAATTGGGTCGAGCCTGTGGAGAGTGGTAACGCTTGGGCCCAACATCTGAGAGGACGTGGGTTCGAATCCCCGTCCGGCCTTCCATGTTTCGGTTTTATGTGGTTTCCAGGAATCACCCAATGCGAATGCTCGAAACGTTCCTTCAAAAGAGGATGGCCGAATTCCTTACCCTTTCTTGTCCACCAACTGTCTTAATGGCATCATTTCTCCTCTGTTACAAAGACCCAGGTATCTAAGAGGTTGGCACTACCACCTACACGCATCACTCTGCGCCCGAGGTAACACTTCCCTCAATTTTTTATTTTTTTTTAATTATTATTTTTGTTTAGACAGTGGTGTAACTATTCCGTTGAGGCCCGTGGCAAATTCATCGGAATGGGACCTGTTTTTATTTTTTTAAGCTCTACTACATCCCCGGGCGGAAGCTGATTCAAGGGGAGGACCTTGAGCAGGAGGCCCCCTCCCGCTGGAGGCGGGGGCCCCCTCCGGCTGGGGTGCCCGTGAAATTTTGACTGTTCTGCCACCCTACTGTTGCGTCACTGGGTTTAGGGCTACTTGTTTTACGTCACCAGAAGTCACATTGTGCCAGAAGGAGGATATCCATCTATACACCACACACACGCTCATTTATTTCGCTTTCTTTGTTAGTTGTCTCTAGAAGACATTCGAATGGGAGACTATTCCGGAATCTTTTACTAAAATGTTTTTGTTTTTATTTAACTGCTTTACGTCTCTCAACAGCGAGGTCTTTAGAGACGGGAAAGGATAGGGGCAAGGAATGGGAAGGAATTCGGCCATGGCATTTTTAAGGAAGCATCCCGGCATTTGCCTGGAGTGATTTGGGAAACCATGGAAAACCCAAATCTGGATGCCCGGACGGGGATTCGAACCGCCGTCCTCCCGAATGCGAGGCCAGAACGCTATCCGTTACACCACCACGCTCGGTAAAATGTTTTTCATCATACATCCAGTTCTCGGGTATCTCCAATACAGTGATCCCTCTGCATTCTACGCCGTTCAGGATGTCTCAATCAACCGCCTTTAGAAGTGATTTCTCATCTGAATGGCAAGAGAGTTATCTTGATGTGTATGAAGGGTAATGGGTGAGTGGGCCTATTGTTCGGGGAAGACCCTGCCTCGATTCGCAATAGCGAGTAACTGGATGAATGCTTTACAGAGGCCATGGCCCTTGTCCACAATCCCCTCTGCGCTCTAATGACCACGTCGTCAGCAAGCCGTAGGGGGAAGGGGAAGAGACAGTGAATCTGTGTGTGGAAGCACCTTTACCAGCGTCAGGAGCAGACGGTTTGCTACAGAATTTATGTTTCATGAAATGTACTCTGGTTGACGACAATGCTGGATCACCCCTGATATTCACAAATTAATGCTGTGAGGAAGTACCGAAATTAGTATCTCTACCTTTATTTTACTCTCTTCCAATTTTTCACTCTTTTTTTTCTTATAGCTTTACGCATCGTCGAAGTCGAGGTCATTAGAGGCGGGGGAGGATGGGGTTTAAGGAACGGGAATGAATTTGGCCATGGCCTTTTGGAGGAAGCATCCCGGCATTCACCTGGAGTGATCTGAGGAAATCAAAGGAAACCCAAATCTGGATGCCCGGACAGGTATTCCAACCTGCGTCCTGCTATATGTGAGGCCAAAGCGTTACCGCTCACCCAACACGCTCTGGTTTTCACTCGTAAGCACATTGTTGTCGAGAGACTGATCTCAAAAGGTTGATGTTATTCATGGTGCCCTATATTCTGTATTCTGTCCCCGTTCGAGACCTTGCGCTTACCTGAAATTCGCGGTATTCGAAAGTATTAAAAAACGTTTGAGCTACCAAGAAACAGGGGGACCAGTGTGCAAATAAGGTTCAATAACGAGAGAGAAATTCTAATGTATTCTAACTTTTTAATAATTTATCTCCTGTAGTAGCTTCTAACTTTGTTTCAGATATCGTTCATCAAGTTTATTGTTCTGGACGGAACTTTGTTTTTGTCTTGGAGTGCAGTTTCGCATTTTTTAGCTGCAGGTGCTATCGATTGTAGCGCGAGTAAGGTGGACGAGTCCACGCGTGTTCACACCCACGCAATGCATTCCTGACACAGTTACCCGATTCTTTAAGCTACCATCCTGCACATATTTCTGTGTTACTGGAATTTATAAACACTATCGGTGGTCATAAACAAGACTGAAAATAGGAAAACAATGGTTTTCTTACAGGCTTTTAACAAAAATATCTTCTGTAATCAACGGGACGTTGTGCACCATTCAGTTCCAATCATCGTATGAGAGGTCTGTGGCTAAGCCTGACTGTGGGATCCATAGAAACATAATGGTAATGAGCCCTTCACCTCCACCAGAGTTTTCTTTATTCCTCAGGAGTACCTACACAAAAACGCTCGTGGTTCGTGTTGAATGTCAAACTGTAAGCCACCTTTTCCCAGTAGTATTGCACGGTAATGACAGTATAGCTGAAGTTCAAAGCTCTGTTGCAAGGCCGTTATGACCATAAGAGAATTTTTATGATGGGTATCTTTCTAAAATAATTTTAAATTTTTTTTCGTGACCACACAGGTGAACATAAAGGTCTGTTCACGTCACTATTTTAATCAACTGACCGATTCACAATAATTGTCCATACTAATGTGAAACATGTTCTAAAATTTTCCTACGTAAAATTTTTTATTCGTCTTACATCCGTTACAGCACAAAATAGAGTCCTAAATGTTTTGTATCATATGATTTTCTATTGTCTCTTAAATCGTCTGTATTAGAAGAAAACTTTCTTTCCGTGTACCACAATCAACGTTATATATTAGACTCATGCCATTCCACTTATCTCTTCCACTTATCTAGCGTCCAAATGTCTAAAATGTGGATATCGTAAAAAAAAAAAAAAAATTCGAATATCATGATTCATTAACTGATATGATTTTCTTATTTTTCTCAGAAATTTCCCTATTTTCCTGATAGTAACGTGAGCTGTTTTCAATGGAGGTTTTGAAAGCATATCTAAGTGATAAAAGTTATAATCAATTAGTGGGGAGCAACAATACTTGGAGTCAGAAATATCGTTTCACCTTTTCCATGCATAAATTTTCCGTGAAATCTATTTCGAATACGACAGTGTTTATAACTACAACATTTAATATAGTAATTTGTGACGGTCAGCAGTGTATCTCAGCTGAAAGAAATAAGCCTGTGAGCATTTCCTTAAATGTTTGAAAACTGGTAGGTATAATTAAGTAACATATAAAGTTGTCCCTTTCCCATGATCCTCACTTTCTGAGTCAAGCAGTGCCTACCGTGACGATGAGGCGTGCTGGGATAGAAGGATAATGCAACCACTCACGACTTCGGAATGGAGGCTGCAGTGTCACTCTTTACAGCCAAATGACAACATCCACCATGCTAATATTTATTTCCTTTATTGATTTACCAAACTCAGTTGGGATAACCTTTTTGCTCTGTGATTTTATTGCCAAGTTACATAGAAAATGAATCCCGCACAGGTGTCCACTAACAATAATTCCGTGTAGTCCTAATGATCTGGTGACAGAGTTTCTATTGGCTGCGCATTTCGCCCCTATCGTAGCCTCCTTAACCTTAACCGACAATCCTACCTGGCACAGAGGACCTACAGTTTAACGTAGAATCCGAACCATGGAAGCGTTCTGGCGTTCTTCACATTACACAGCAAGAGCTGGACCAGAAGTGAAGGGTAGGGTGCGAACGATCTCCAGTCAGACGCCACCAGACCGCCTTAACTGGCGGCTGAAGATAGTGTTCCACATCTCACCACCCCCTCCAGTAGGACCGCTCTACCCAGGAAGCGAGAGGCAAATTTAACAATAGTCCTCTTTTCCTCTCGCATGGAACGGAGTGACCTTCAGCCGCCTCTTTTAACTGAGCGCGCTGTAATATAAATTTGTATAAAATTATTGGCTAGGGAGACAGAACAATAAATCGGCCATCTAACTAAAAGTGAAAGATTTTTCAGTTGAGAGCTCAGTAGTATAAAGCGTCTGACTGGAGATCGAAAAGTCCCCGCTTTTATTCGCTGTCTCGGCGGGGATTTTCAAATACCCTTAACCTGACCTTCACCTTTAGAACGGATTGCTGTGTAACGTGAAGTCACGAAGTGTGCCAGAACGCTTCTGTGGTTCGGATTCCACTCTAAACTGTAGGTCTCTTATACACGGTAGGATTCCGGGTTATGTTAAGGCGGTTATGATAGGGGCAGAATGTGCAGTCAATATGAACTATGTCACCAGGTCATTACGACCACACGTGCCTTTACCTGGAAAAAGTGGACCTACAGTTCTACGCGGAATACCAACCACTGAAGTGTTTTACGTACTCCACACACATAGAGTGGGATTTCCCGGAGGTTAAAGGCACATAAGAATTTTGATCAAGACCGAGACTCCAACCGAAGTTACACAATGACTAGATAGTAAAATAAATAACACAGATAGATGACCCTGTCTCTTCCTATTTCCCTACTTGTCATATTAAAAATAAATTTTCGCTGACTTTCCCACAACACTTCACTAAAATTTGCTGTCCAGAACTATTTACAACCATAATACGAAAGTGGACATCAATTGGTAACCATAAATGTTGTTTAATGTCACCACACAGTTTAAGGGTAAAGTCAATGTTTCAGGGTGAAAAGTTAACTGTTCTAGAAGTAAAAAAAAAAAAACTGCATTCTATCGAACTCTATCCATTTTTCTATTTGAGAATCTGAATGGAATCGGAGGTTCGTATACCCATTTTAACGTACTTTGATTTCTGAAACACTGGCTACAAGTATTAATTTGAATATTTCCGATGTAATATAACGTTTCCCTGCTGCGGAAAGATAAAAATTCGTTTACTGTTAAACGCGTAGGCCAGAGTAGAGCGCAGGAATTTGCACAGAAAATATTAACGGATTATAATACTAACCATCACAGACTGAGTTAATTGAAAGGCTGTGAAATCTGCAATTTAAAATATTTTTGACGATTATAGTTTCTCGAATATTCAGAAACTGGCATTCGAAAACTTGACAGCATCCATAAAATACTTCCATAAGTACGCCGGAGCCTTAATCTTCAACTTCGATAACTATGAAACCTTTCACGTTATATTCAGTATAGGAAAGAAACTATTTCTGCCTTGGCAAACTCCTGATAGTTCCCAACAAACTTCTGTAAGCCACAGGAAGTCGCCAACAATGCAAAGGAAAACGTTTTTCTGCAATGGAGTAATACACTCGTATAAGAGGAGCTCTGTCCCAGGTTAGGTCATAGTCATCAGTTGAAGCCTTAACAAGCCAGAGATAAACAGTTTCTCTCTTCAAAGTTCAAAGGTTTCAGTTCATGTTTACATGACTGTGATGAGAGCGTAGCGTGTTACTTATGAATATGAATGAAAGGAGGGGCGAAAACCGGTCCTGACACTAGTGGTTTACTCTTGCGAAACGTTGCTATGGCATGTCCACACACGGACTGCGGAGATGTTTGATAATTTTTGGTACACCGATACTCAGGAATCGTGCATCGCCACCTCTGCCACTCCGCTTGATAAGTGGCAAATGGTGAAAGTTGTTCCACCAAGCAAGCCCAAGGCGGAGCTAATGGCACCACAACCATGAGAAAGGTTGCGGATGTAAGTTTACCAAGAATATCCACAATTCGCTAAGATTCAGCTATTGCATATATCATCTTAAAATACCTGCGTAGAATTAAAACTGTATGGTTTCTCTTTTTGCTACCTGACACCGCAGAACAGATATACAACACTTAATTTGAAATGCAGGTACAAGGCTGGACTTACACCTTAGACCTGGATAGTATGAATCCACATCTTGTCGTCTGACGAAAATTCTCACTAAGTATTTAACTATCTCCCCCGTATCCACTGTCCCACTAAAACGATTTATTTATTCCCTAAAATAGGCTTTCCCAACCTGTGGTCCTAGGACCCCCGGGGGGTCCGCTGACCTGTCATAAGGGGTCCGTGAACAAAATTAAAATAAAATTAATCATTACGAGAATATAAATGCAGGCCTGATAATGCGTAAACTCTGGCCATAATGCGTGAGATGCGGATCTAACTATCAAATGAAAGTTCTAGAATAGACAATTTCCAATTATTATTATTATTATTATTATTGTTATTATTATTATTACTGCCGAGTTCTGGAAGCTTGGAGACGAAAATCTCACAAAGAAAATTCATAAAATTATTACAGATATTTGGGCCACAGAGAAAATTCCACAAGAATGGAAATGTGCACTAATACATCCCTTACATAAAAAGGGTGACAAGACGGATCCCAACAATTACAGAGGTATCTCCTTGCTGCCAGTCATTTATAAAATCCTCTCCAAAGCCCTACTGAACAGGCTAGAACCTCAGGTAGATCCACAAATAGGTGAATACCAGGCAGGCTTTAGAAAAGGAAGATCATGCATAGAACAAATCTGGAATCTGAGAACACTCCTGAAGATAAGACAAACAAACAATACCGTAGTAACATTTGTGGATTTCAGGAAGGCATATGATTCCATAGACAGACAGACGCTCTTTGACATAATGAGAGAATACGGCATAGACAAGAAGACAAGGGCTCTGATACAACAAACACTCACGGATACCACGTCTAAAGTGAAATTTATGGGAGAAACATCAGAACCATTCAAAATTGGCACGGGTGTCAGGCAAGGAGATGGATTATCACCAATTTTATTCAACATGGTATTGGACAAAGTTATAAAACAATGGGAAACGCAGGTCAAAGGAATACAGCTAGGAAGAACACGACATACCAAAACAATCATCAGATGCCTGGCATTTGCGGATGACCTGGCAATTCTCAGCAACAATAGGCAGGAAGCACAAGATGCATTGGAACAGCTACATCAAATTGCCGCCAAAACAGGGCTACAAATTTCGTATGAGAAAACGCAGTACATGGAGAAACAAAACAACAATGTACAAACAATATACAAAAAATTTGGAAACATAAAAAGAGTTGAGAAATACAAATATCTAGGGGAATACATACAAGTAGGAGGATCTAACAAGCTATCAAATTCAGAAAGATCAGAAAAGCTTCAGAAGGCTTATAGACTCATATTGTCATATTATAACAAAAGAAATATATCAAGACTAGGCCAAACTCAGACATTACAAAACAGTGGTACTGCCAGAAGCATTATATGCATCAGAAACAACAACGATTGGGGCTTCAGGCATAACAGAAGCGGAAAAAGTTGAACGCAAAATCCTTAGAAAAATTTTTGGAGCAATATGTAAAGACGGTATATGGATGAAAAGACCAACGAAAGAACTATACGAACATACAGATAGATTGACAGACATGATCAGAAGACGTAGATTACAATTCTATGGACATTTACAGCGAATGAACAGCACTAGACTCACAAAGAGGATCTTTGATGTGGTAAATGGTTCACTCAGGAAAACCAATTGGTTCCAGGAAATAGAAGAGGACTTGAATCACGCAGGGATCAGCAAGGAAATGACACAGGAAAGGGGACAATTCAGGAACAAAATTATGAACTCAAAATTTAAAATACAGAAGAAAACAGGAACAAAATGGACTGAGCAAAGGAAACAGGAACACAGTGAGCGTATGAAGAGGTTTTGGGAAGAGAAGAAGAAGAAGACAAATACAAACAAAAACTGAATAATCATGAATAATTTGAGTTTAAACACTGTCCTCAAGGGCAATAATGATTAATAATAATTATTATTATTAAGGGGTCCTTTGCTAATCTCTGAATGGTCCGCCGTTGAAAATGTTGGTACAGGCTGCCCTAGAATATCAAACCGGAAGGTTTCTGAAACCAAAGTTCTTATTCTATGAACCCCTGCCCGGGTTTAGGCGGTTACCAGAGGGGAACATCTGAGATGATGGACTAGGATGGTTTCCCCAGAGTAACAGTGTTCAGAAGTGTGTCCAGTGTAGAGGTTTGTTTGTGAGACGAAAGAAGGGAGAGCGTAAAACCAGGTGTACACACATTGAGGCCTACTCTTCCGAATTCACCATATGGGACGCTAGGCTTAACGTCCCTGGTCGACGGACGAATCACCATCTACTATGCCGTATGCCTTCACACCATATACACTATTTATTTAATTATTTATTTATTTTTATTTTCCCATATACAACATAGCCTATCACCTAGTATCTAATCTGGGGCCTTATTTCCATTATTTTACAGGTATATATATATTTATATCTTATATATCTAACGTATTCATTTTATAAACAATGAAGGCAAGAAAATTTTGGTTCAAGTTCCAATATGTCTATTACTTCTACTGCTATTAAACAGACCACCACCACTACTACATCTACTACTACTGCTATTGTTCCTAACGGTCAAGACAGAAGAACGAACAGCTAATGTGAACGTGCAACATTCACGTCAGATCAGATCAACTTGGACGACCGACATCTCATAGCTTTCAGTGGCGATCGAAAGGTCTCGGCGGGGATTTTAACCCTACCTTCATCTCTGTGTGATGTGAAGTACGTCACAACGCTTCCGTGGTTTGGGTTCCACGTTAAAGTGTAGGTTATGGTGGCTACGACAAGGGCGCAACGTCACAAGGTCATTACGGCTACACAGAATTACTATATAGTGTTGAATAATTTTACTCCTAAATATATTGAGAGTCACCTCACAACACTACACTATGTGTAAAGACTGCGAAAAAAATACAATGTGAGCAAATAAAAATTATACGATTGCCCATCAAGTATAATTATTGCAAAAAGATAATTATTTTATGTTATTCTTGTCGAAAGCATTGAGAATTAGATTCAATGTTCTCTTCTGTTTGTTAAAGCAGAATCAGAAACTATAAAGTTTAAATAATAATAAAACAATTTATAAGGATCAAATTCTTCATTTATTTCTTAAGAAATTTTATTTAACCTGAGCTGTGTGTGAAAGCTACTGGAGAATCGCTGGATCGTAAGATGATCTGACCTGACCGTACCTTGATCTCTAAACTGTCAATCGACCTTTAGTCCGGCTTTCCTGTGATTTTGTTGAGGTAATTCGGAACCACATCTTAGGTATGGGCTGGAAAATGGCAGTCAGAAATGTCTGTCAAAATTGTCGTAGAACATGGTAACTGAATTGACACAGGATCCGAGTTTGGAGCCATTAAGAGACAGGCGGCTGATATGATAACGTATAAGGCTTAAGTTGGCTAGAAGCCTTGAATGGGTACAGGGCGAAGAACCAGGAGTATTATGTGGAGGATAAAGAGAGGACCATGATCATAAATTAGATATTTGTTTCAGGCATAAGGGAGTCGGAAAGCTTTCATTTGTCGCTAGTTAAAAGAAAGATGCAGATCAACATGCCACAAACTTCGAAAGATCTTAATGTAAGACTGTGCACAAAGCTTAAGTAGGCTATGTAGAAAATAGCCATCGGGTCATTAGTTCCAACGGGATTAATAACAAATTTCGAAAGCGTTTCAAGAAAGTTTCATTTCATGGCATTCAGCACTGGAGAAGCTGAAAGGAGATATGTGAATGAGTGGGAGAAATTCTCGTTTAAAAAGACATCTTTAAATGGCACGGTAGCTCATGAAAAATGCTAACTGTAACGACAACTTCCAAGGCAAGGATATAATACATTAGAAGTAATGCACCCGGACAGCCAAGAAACAACAAGTAATGTATTAGAAGTTTCTGTTAATACAGACTATGAAAGTGGAACTGAAGTTAACTGGCTTTAATAGTTTCTTATGTTCAGCAATTAGGGCAGGTCTAGAAACAACATTTCATAGGAGACTTAATGTACCAAAAGTGATCTTTTTTATTATTTGTCTTCAGTTTGGTCAGCTATTTTTTAAGATGAAGTTTGTTTGTCATGCCTGTCTACAAAAAGTAGTAGAGTAAAAAATATGAATAGTAAATTCAGTTTACCGTCTTTTACACGTTCAAATCGCAGAAATGCTCTCAAATTGTTCCATTTTGCACGGCGTACGAGGATCCAAATAGAATTGTTCGTGGGGAAATAGAGCAAGTTAACTGTTTAAACTTTGACCATGTTTGTAATGCATAGCCTGACACCTATCATATATCTGTCTTTGCAATATTCGTAATTTTTAATCGGTCGCCAATCTTGTAATTTACACCGCAAGAGGGTGAATCACAGAAATTAAAGTCACTGTTTTACATGACTTAGTATATTCTCCAAAGTATTGCATATAAATCTGGTATCAGGCAATATCACGTGGTAAAAGAAAGTTCAGACTTCGAAAATCCTATGTTAAAGATTGCAGGTTATTACAACTGAAACCCCTTTCGCACGCTCTAGTTCAAAATAATTTACGAAGTCCCCAAAAATTCGCAAATTTTAGTAAAGTGAGATTGAAAAAATATTCAAGACGTCATGTGCTCAAACAATTGTAAATTAAATGCAATTGTTCATCGCTTATCAAGAATAACTTCAATGTTCTATCCTGCCTAAATATTTCTATCAAATATACTCGTGTTGCACTGAAATATTGTAAGTCCACAGCTACATGATGGAAAAAATTTTTAAGTATCAAAAAATTTATAAGTATCGCTACTTCCCCACAGCGGAGCAAAGTGACGCGGATTGTGCCTGCCTAACAACTGGGGGCCATAAGGAAAAAATGGTTTATATACCTTCGCCCTCGGAGAAGTAACGTCCTTTGTTACCCACGGTACCTCATTTTAATCTGAAACTCTGTTATCTTATGGAATGGGTCATTTTAAATACTTTTGTCTATGACAATTTTCCTTGTAATCCTACTCATTTAGGAGTTATTAAATTCTTAAAGTCAAGGGTTGAATATTTAGTTAGTAATCTCTAGCTTCCAAGATCTTTAGCTCCTCATAAAGTTACTTATATCACGAGATTTCTTTTAATTTTCTGTTTAATTTGACGTATGTTACATTTCTGGGGCTGTTTTAATTTAGATGCAGTATTTAATTTATAAGTGCTGAATTTACCTAAGGCATCCGTCTTTCCCTCCAGGTCTTAAAATTTCATAAAATTATAGCTTTCTTATTTATTCATACTTTTACATGGGGATTTCGCTAGTCTTCTTACAATTTCATGTTCTATTCAATTTTTCATGTCTCGCTTTTAACGAATTCCTATCTCTTAATTATATTTCACACGTAGTGATAGCGTAATTCTCTTTTTTCACACTTTAAACCTAATTTTAGTTTCAAACGGTTATCATATTATTACTTCCTTTTAATTTATCTTTCACTTGACCATATTTTTAATTTTTTATCTGTTGCATTTAAAGGATCATATTTATTTGTGCCTCTGAAAAACATACTTAGGATTTACCTATTAACTCAAATTTTTGTCAGGAAATCTATCTCAATGCTGACAATATGTTGCGGTACTTAAATTCTGTTTATCTTTTTTAAATAACTGCCTTTCCATTGTCTAGTGGGTATTCTATTGCCTACGTCCATGCGAGCTGACTACTTGCTTACGCCACCACTTCCTTATAACGACATGGCGAAAAAACTTTTCAAATTAATTTTCTGTCCTAAATAAAATTTTAGACCCTGTAAATATTACCTTAAAATGCTTGTTTTTATCTGTATTGCCTGTGAAATTGTTTGTGAAGTTTTCTGTTTAATTTGGTGGTTCACTTTTTTATAACACGGAACAGGTCCGATTTTTACTCGAAAATATCAAGTTTAGAGTTGTTTGCAACGGTAAGTGCTGTATGATGCAGAGATTTCTCCTCCTATCAACTTGTTGTGTTGTGTTGGCAGACGATGCGCTGGAGCAGCTTATCGAGGAGGTGGTCCGGGCCAGCAACAGGGGCGTCTCCGCCGCCAGAAATGCTTCCGGTGAACCCAACTGGAGTTTCGGACAGTCTCTCTTCTTCTCTAGCACTGTGGTTACAACCATTGGTAAGGCTTACACATAAACACACATTTATTTCGATTTTCTGATCTTATTTCCTGTATGTAACATTTAATACATACTTTTACACGAATGAAATTTTAATCTTCTTACCAAAACGTACTCTCGCAACATTTAATTCATCCAGATTCTTCCATAAACCTTCACTTACAGCACACTAAATATATATATATAAAGTATTAATGGAAGCTGTACCCTAAAGAATCGATCAGCGCGAGGGTTTTTACTTTATGAAATCGCCTCAAGATGAAAATTTGCCCGAAAAGTTTCCTATATTTTCATAATGTGAGAATTATGTTTCTTCTTCTCGGGTATTCTTCCGGATAAGTTCTTCTGTCCACAACGTTTCGGCAGCAACCTCCGCTGACATCTCCAGGTGAGATGTAGCGAACCTACTACTGCGACGACACAGCACCGACTGCCGAAACGTTGTGGACAGAAGAACTTAATATCCGGCAGAATACCAGAGAAGAATTTTTATTTTCAGAATGTTTATGATTAGTTTTAAAAGCCCTGGTTTCTGTGTCGATAAACACAGTGAAAACTATAACACCAAAAATTCATGATCTGAATAACTACAAAATTGGATGGTATATAGAACAGTCAAACCATAGTAGGTGATTGTGATGGCAGAGAGACGGCGTGCACATAAGCCCAGCAGCGCTCTCTTTTTTGTGACCGGACAAGTCAATGTTAAGGTGGGTTCCCACGGCGCGTGGGTTTGGAGGATGCGCGACAGTTGGCGCGCCTCTACCCAATGCCAGGCGGTAATGATGAAAGGTCCGGCTTCCAAAAGCACGCGTCGTGGGAACCCACCTTTACGCCACTACCAGTCAGTGCAGAGCAGTCAAACAAAGTAAAAACGTGCAAAGAAGTGCCGATATGCCTCGTCGGCGTGAAAGGGCGTATTATCAGCATGTGAGTTAGTTCGAGCGTGGCAAAATGATTAGTCTCCAGGAAAACTGGTTTGTCATACTGTAACATTACGGCTCGTACAGGACACGCTGCTACGGCAGTGGTGCATTTGTGGAACCACAGGACGGAAGAGGGTCATTCACAGCGACGAGTGAGCATTGGACCTCACAATGTGACCGCAGCGCCTGATGACCGCCATCTTATCCATATGACCGTAACTGACATAACAGCTTCGTCCACAGTGTTTGCTCGACGTTGGAGCTCTGCAACGGGAGTGGACATGTCTGCGTCGAACGCCACAGACTGCACTGGGAACGTCAAAGCCTTCACTGGCGAGCTGAGCGGCAAAATGTAGTGTCCAGCTTAAACAGTTGAATTCCTACAGTGATGGTTAAGAACATGTCAGATGTTACCATGGTGAGCACAATCGGGCTGACTGCATTGCTGAGCGGCATAACAGACAAACGAAAAGTGTGACGGTTTGGTGCGCCATTGGCTATAACGTGCGATCTCGCCTCCTACTTATTGGGGGCAATCTGTACAGCAACAACTACAATAAGAAGGTTTAAGAGCCTCTCCTGCGGGGAGCTCCAAATGCCGTATTTCAGCAGGACAATTCTTGGCCATGTGTGGCGAGGAATGTGCAAGCGTTCTTAGAAGAACGACGGGTACTACTGCTTCCCTGACCTGTATGTTTGCCTGACATGTCGTCCATCGAACCAGTCTGGGATATGGTAGGTCGGCAACTCCTCGTTCTGATCCTCCCGCAACCACTGTCGATGCTTTATGGAAGTGCCTACAAACCGCGTGGCAGTGGGTTCCCCTGAGGCTTTCTGTGAGCCACCATGGCTAGAGACTCTGATTGCATGACATGGTGGCTATCCTCACGGTCAGAGTGCATGTACACTTCGTAATTCTAACCATTTGTGTGCTGTCATGTCTCTAATTTGTGGAATAAATTTCATTGTAGTTACATGTCTCCTTCTTGGTGTTGTAATTTTTACACATAGTAGTGTATTTAACTCCTGCTTTTGACTCTACAAAAACGTTTTTCAGTGATCCGGTTGCTGACCTTGTCGCTACTGATCCAAATAATTTCTAGTGCGTGTGGTGGGGAAATCGGGCAGGGGGGGTCGATGGACCCTGAGCGTTGTAACTCATTAATCACGTCTCCCGGAATCGATTAGTGTATTGGTTGGAAGGTACAAGTATCCCTCTTCGAGCTGTAATTCGAGATTGTTCTTTATCACGATACTGAAATACAAAGAGAATACTCTCGTTGTGTCCGCATCCTCGGTACATTTCTATTTAGTACTGCCTTCTCCGTTGCGCAACCGTTCTTGTAGTTTACGGGACATAAAGCAATCTAACTTTACACGCTAGCCTTTCGTACGACAACTTTGATTTTCGAATGAGCTCGGCATGAATTTTTTCACCCTTTTTTTGGCTTTACGCCTCGTCGATGTCTCATCTATGTCAACAATTTGTCTGCAGTTTTCCGACCCAAGAACATTCATTGTGCGCAAAAATCTTATCATCGACCGCACTTCACAGCTAGTGGGATTTCCGATTTTAAACTGATATCACGGTACGACAAATGGCTGAATAAAAATGGCGACCACGTATGAATGTAGCGTAATGTATGAAGTAATATTTAGCAACGACAATATTTACAAGGTTTCTTCCTAAATTTTTCTTTACAACCAATCGGTTGTTACCGTAAGGATGCGCCTCGTATTTCAGAGAATGTCGAGACGTCATTGTAACTCATATGTGGGTTTCATGTAGCAGGTTAGCTAGTATGAAGTGTTGGCCTACTGGTTAAGTGAGATTAAACAGGGTGATTCAAAAAAACTTGGACAAAATGACATGGTAGATCTGTCATACAACAAGGATCAAAAATCGCATAGGAACAGAGGGTCGCAAACGCCTGTAGAGGGCGCTAGAGCCACGAGAGGGCGTTGCGATACAAACACGAGCCACCACGATCACCATACCTGTCTCCCTTGGATTTTACCTTGTGGGGATTTTTAAAAGGACTTGTGTATGAAACACCTGTTGAAACGCCGGAAGACTTGGTAGGAAGAATCGTTGCGGCAGCCGGATGTGTTCGAGATACACATGGTATCTTTGAGAAGGTGCCCCGTTCCATGCAACGGAGATGCCGGGCTTGTCTCGATGCATCTGGCAAAAACTTTGAGCATCTGCTGTAGGCTCAACATTTGGCTTGCGTTAGTCGCATGTGAGTGAGTAATTATCAATAAAATGATCTGTAATGGTTTTGTTTCTTCTCTTTGAGTCAGTATTGTTTTAGACGCCCTGTAGCGGCTCCGGATCGCAGTTGCGGTCCTCTGTTCCTATGCGATTTTTGATTCTTATTGTATGACTGATCTATCATGTCATTTTGTCCACGTTATTTTGAATCACCCTGTATACAAATTGTAATGACATTACATCATGACTGATTGGTTGTACACAGTTCTTTGAACTGAGGTGATGTTACCTTACTTGAAACATAGAGATATCAAAGTTACAAGGGTGGGGTGAATAGTTCTCGGGCTGAATGAAAAATGAATTTTTTTAGTTTTATTTTTCTAAGTAGTTCCCTTGAAATGTAATGCACTTTGACCAACGTTTCTTCAAATATAGAATTTCATCCTTGACATGCGATACTGGAAGGTTTTAAAAATACATTCATACATACATTCATTGATTCAAAACGTTTTCCAGCCTGAAATTCCCTTACATTTGAATCTAAGTCAACGCTCTGGCCTCACATTCGGGAGGAAACAGGTTCGAATCCCCGCTCGGGCATCGAGATTTGGGTTTTCCATGGTTTTCACAAATCACTCCAGGCGAATGCCGGGACGCTACCTTCAAAAGGCCATGGCCGAATTCCTACCCTTTCCTTGTACCCCTTCCTTTCCTGCCTCTAATGATCTCGACGTCGACAAGGCGTAAGCCATAAGTAAAAAAAAAAAGAATTCTACGTCAAAGTCAGAGTGAGCCAAATCTGGTTAATATGGTGGAAGTTCGAAAAATTCATATTTCTGATCCCTCAGTTTTCCCGATGCCAAAACACCTTTCTACGCAGATACATTGTCCATATTTTGTCAAGGTAATCAATAAGAAGAATCCCTTTTGCATCGCAGAGGACAATCGCCACGAGCTTTCTGGTAAACTAAATCGAGTTGATCGGTGCATAGCCACCGGCTTCCTTCTAATGTTACGAATGCTGTTCCGTCTCTGCTGTCCATTGGTGGACCCATATCTCATCAATAACAAGAAATAGGCGCACAAAATTGTTATATTTTTTTAAATGGTTCAATCACTGATAACAAATTCCTTTTCCCTTTTGTTTATGGTCAGCACTTAACAAATGCGGCACCTATCTTGCACAAAGTTTTCTCATATTTTATTCGTTGTTATAAAATGTGCCGTATGGTTTCTTCTGATATGCCTACAACCTCACCTATGTCTTACACCTTCAATCGGCTGTGTTCCAATACCATATTGTGCACCGTCTCGGGGTTTTCACCTGTGCTACAACTGCTTTTTGTCATCCCAAACGTAGATCATCTTCAACGGGTGCACCCGATTTCTTCACTACAGAAAATGAAGGAGCAAATCTTTAAAAAAATTGATGAATTTCCATTGGCGATAAAAGATCCAAAGAGAAGAATTTTATGACGGCACAATATTCTAGTTTATCCAGTTCAACGAAAAAATATATCTACTTTAACAAGACGTATAAAGAAAACCACTTCACTGATAAGTTAAAACTTAACCTTTGTTAATTCCACAAGTGTAACTACATTACAAACAGCAAAAATGTATTCACAGTAATTCCATTTTTGTGACAGGTCGAGAAATTTTCCCATTACCCTACAGGGATTCGAATCCGTTCCCCAACCAGCCACCTTAACCACATAGCCACCACAGAACTACAGATATACTGTTAACATTAGCATGTCGGTGACGCGAACTGATAAGATTTTACCCATCCAAAAATCGCCCAACTCGCCTAAAGAAATGTTCACTTCAAAAAATCTAAGTCCACAACCCGAAGATTGGTCGAATCTTCCCGTAGGAGATGTACCAATCTATTGTGTCAGGGGCCTACAGTTTAACGTGGAATCAGAACCATGAAACGTGCTGGCGTAACTCTAAAATTCCTGCTCACTACGGGATTTGAACACGTGATCGGAGAAACTTTCGGAAGTTGGCCGCTAAGCTACCAGACCGCCATGTTTTGAAGTATACATGTGCTAAGCACTATCAAAATCGGATAAAAACAGACGGTTTGTATTAACAACGTTGACAGAACTTAAGGTGAGGGGGGAAGAATAAGGTTTAGGTTCTTGTAAATCAAACGTAAACAGTATATTTCTATTTGTTTTAAAGTGTGCGTATGCAAAGTTCCATCAAAATCGTATAAAAAGTGTTTGTGTGAAGAACGTTAAAAAAAAACATTGATTTTTATATATTAAATACAAGTATAATCTATACTTTCACTGCTGTACAAGCCTAACACATGTCTACCTTGCGGACGTTTATATTTGGGTCACACTGTTTTATCATTAACAAAATTATCAATTTGGAATATCAAAAGTCATACTTAATCTTCAGCTTATCACATGAAATATTATTGTAATGAATAGGAAAACTGAAAATTGGGTGTACAATTTATTACTGTGAAATTAGTCAAACATGAAGTTTGTTTTTATTCTGAGGATAACAATTACATATCATTGAATATCAAACAGCTAGAGCAAAATCTCAGGGTCATTACTGGGTGGAACGATTGCATGAGTTTCCGTCCGGGTCGTAGCTTTTACCATTACTCACAGCCCAGGTCAGCGACCAGGCAAGACCCGCGCCACATGGGGTCGTGCAGCTTCCTCGACCGGCCCAGCGTGATGGCAGTGTCCCCAGCTGCCGACTCGTACTCAGCGAAGGTCACTTCAGCCGTACTACATGAAGATCTGCACCAGAGTGTCTCGTCATCCGTCCTTCTCCTCCCAGCAAGACTCTGTACTTCTCGTAATGCGACTTCGCGTCCGGCTCTTGGCGAATCACCGCAATCCGCGCCAAAGAACCAGCGTCACATTGGCCCCAGAACAGACAAGAAAAAACACCAGCACGGCAATAAATTGAGGCGGCTTCTCTATTGGCTGGATCGTCTTCCCCTACTCTCATAAAGCACTCATTTACTAGGAAACGTCACTAAGGTTTATTTTTGCTAGTCTGCACCAGTTTTCGGCGGGAACTTTCCGAAACGTGCGAAAATAGAAAGCGGGTCTCAGTTATTTATGGGGGTTATAAATCCGCTTAATGTCCAAGTTGAGTCGGACGTTGTCCGCACCCCCCAAGGCGCGTGTAAATCCAGACGCTTTAGTTCCGTCACGTTTCTGTTCGTTGACACGACGCATCGGCAATATTCACACATACCGTGGGATCACTTAGTGCCTAATGGCACTGTACCTTTTAATTCATTACACACTTCATACTTATAGCTACAGATATGCTGCTATTACAGCATGTTGGTGACGCGAACTCATAAGATTTTAACCATTCAAAAAGCGTTCAACTCGCATATCATACGCGCAACACATCGTAGATTTAAGTTTAATTACCACTATCATCGAGCTTCACGATACCACAGCATTCAACAAGAACACTACTAAGTCTGACTACACATTAATATCAGTATTGCAACAGTACAAGGACGATTGCTCCTACACAATCAGCCAGAGAGTTATTTCCAATTTACAAATTTACACCTGCCGCCTGTGAACACTTCCTTCGCCATTATCTCTGTGAACATCCTTTTAACATTAAAGTCGATCAAATTTAAAACTTAACATGAATTTAGCTGTATAAATATAGAGATAGGGACGAAGATGTGTATGATGACCCAGATCAAACGAAAGGATATAGAAATTCTCTAACAGGCTGGAGCCTAAAACGTAACGTCTATAATGATACGCTTAATGCCTCGGTTACACGCTCCGTCTTACCTGTACAGGTAAAATTGCACAGTCAAAACTGTACAAAAAGACGGAACACGGAACGGTGGCGACACGATAAAAGTAAGATCGTGCAAAATGAGTGTTTTCGGAGCTGCGATGGTGTGGCCCAGAGAAGAATTTTTTCTTTTAATAGGAGAGTTATTTTAATGTTTACTATTAACAATACAATAGACAAATAAGCGAAACCGTAGAAGTAGGTGGGAGCAAATAGTGGTTTTTTACGGAGAAATACATATTCACATGTTAACTTAATCGAATATTTGAGAGATGATCCGGAAGACTGGTGTGATTATCTAAGAATCGATGAAACAGCCTATAAAGAGTTACAGTGCCTAATGACACCCATAATTAAATGAGAAAATACTGTTATGCACCAGTCTACAAAATTAGATGTTTGGTTCCGAGCAGTTTCATGGTCATCTACAAATTCTAAAAAGTCACAGTACCATAAGTATTAATGATAAACTTTGTTATTTTCTTTGCGACGACTACTTTTCAGACCGAGAGTAGTGGTGTAACGGTTAGCGTTCTGGCCTCGCATTCGGGAGGACGGTGGTTCGAATCCCCGTCCGGGCATCCAGATTTGGGTTTTCCATGGTTTCCCAAATCACTGCAGGCAAATGCCGGGATGCTTCCTCCAAAGGCCATGGCCGAATTCATTCCCATTCCTTACCCCCCCCCCCCCCCCATCCTTTCCCGTCTCTAAAGACCTCGCTGTTAAGAGACGTTAAGCAGGTAAAAAAAAACTTTCAAGGAAGTTTTTTTCCGTTTCCTTTGTTGCATTTGGTTGCACCTGAATTGCAATAAATATAACATTTAAAAGAAAAACGAAAAATAGTAATGATTGTAATAACGTAAATAACACATAAATTGTTGTAAATCTAAATTACACGTACTGATCCATTAAAAAATCGATTTATTTGTACTGAAAAGAAGACACTTACAAATAATTAACTACAGACACCTATTTTAATTTTTCAATCATTAAATGATGAGCTTCATTTCTTTTGTGCTTGACGGAACATTCCTAGGACTTAATTTTCCACAATGCTCGCAACGGTTTGCACAATTCTATGAATTCCATTTATAAATTCCATCGAATAATTTCGTACGTCATCCAACCAAAAGCTGTGCTGTCTAATCTTTAGCAAGTCAACGATTGCACAAGATATGCTTTCGAGTTTGCGCGCACGACCGTGTTGCGTTCAACAGCAAGACGGAGCGTGTAGCATAACTCGTACAATGCTGCAGTTGGTACTGCTGCCTGATGTGCAGTCAGATTGCTGCATTATTTGTTGTAAGTGAGGCATAAGTTTATCCAACCGTGGAACAATGCTAAATAATTAATGTTACAAAAGAAAACGTAAAACCATCAGAAGGTTTACAATATTTAAAGGAGAATTTGGTAAGGAAGCTTAGTTAGATAACGGCTTCTATAATTGGATAAAAGTCTCCAACGATGACGGAGAATGTAACGTTAATGAATCAACCATACATCCGAATACAATGATTAACAGAACATTTATTTTGCCCTCAAGGAATATGGGGGCTACCTGAAAGTTGGTACCAGGGCTTTCAGAAAGAGTACTCAAGCCGAAAAAGGAGTAAAATTTTGTTTTCTGTTAGCGTTTTTACTAATAACAAACATGTTTAAATGTAAATGCCACTCGTAGTTAGGAATTAAACTAAGCGTTGCCTCTGGCTTGTATTGTCTAATATGTACCGATAAATGATGAATATACATCAATAACGATACTAGAATATCCACGATTCCGGTAGCTATAGTTAACAGTTTTTTTTTTTACGTAAAGGAAGTGTGTTCGCTATGTAATTAAAAAAAAATCCTTCTGTATGGGGGAGAATTGACTGTTCGAATAACATCAGCAAAAATCAATCTATATTAACACGAAGACAAATTCCAGAAGGAAAGGTAATTCATAGTTAACCTTGGACATTTCAGTCACTTTGTGAGAGCATTTCGAATAGCAAACGTCGCAGGAGGAACCACACGTAATGTGCTACAGTTGGAAGAAGATGTCTGCTGAACAGTTGCAAGACTAACAACTCCAAATTTCAGCACCAATATCTTCTTATCAGCTTGATGGGCACTGCAATAAGCGTTTTGACCACAACCACCTCCAAGTTGCAACACAATCAACAAATGGCTGAAATACAAAATGCAATTAGTGTTATATAATCAGCCTCCTGAGAGAGAGCTTTCTACAGCACCAAAAGAACTGTTCACGTGACAGACGTAAAGCAGCTTGTACTAGTGGGACGATTGTATGATGGTAGAAGTTACAATGGCAGAATAGTTTTGATAGGCAAGACAAGACGAATGAGAGATCCGCAGAAGCGAGTGTTATTTAATAATTCTTGCCCACCGGTAATATAGATTCAGATCCGGTACACAGTTATGGTACATCCACTTCAAACCGTTCTATCACATTGCAAATGTTTTATGGATTCCAGGGTCAAATATCCCTCCTATCTCACCGTAGGATGCTGAGAATCACCAATCTTTCATTCACTGTACCTATTAGCTGCTTTAAAATGACCACTCTACGAAACCCAGGGGCAGAGTGGTCAAAATTTTTATAACAACAGTAAACGATTTTTGAAGATTCACAATTTTTAAGATAACTTACATCTCAAACCCCACACTTAGCGTACTGGTGAAAAATGCTGTTGTAATTAAATATTCCTGATTCCATCTCCAAGGTTCGCCTGTAGAGAAGGGATAATCACCAAAGCCTCTTCGTGCAGTCGAACCAGTACCTCTGAAAGATGCTTTCTCACTGAAAATCTTGTTTCATAAATGTAGAACTTCCTATAAAAGTCAGTAGCTTGCAAAACTTCAAGGCTCTGATCAGATCATGTTGTATGAGCTATTCTTGTTATTACTTTTAAGAGGAATTTCGATAGAAGAACAGAAGATATTAATAATATTTTATCCATGATGGATTGGTGGAACTTCCGCGACTGTGATGTCAAATATGGGTTGTAAAAAATACAGCAACCAGTCACACTATGATGTTGTTTATTAAACCATTACCGGTTTCGAGCTATACCTGCTCATCTTCAGATGGTTTGTAAATTTTACATCAACAAATGCAATATACAGGAATGTATGGTTGTCATTTTGCATCTGAATATATCCGAAAACCAAACTAAATCACTATAAATGCACATATTTATAAACATGCGCTGCACTAGCACTGATGGATATGGATTTGAGCACACTGTGTTTGCCACCATTTCACACATGATATACAAATATTTGTATATCATGTGTGAAATGGTGGCAAACACAGTGTGCTCAAATCCATATCCATCAGTGCTAGTGCAGCGCATGTTTATAAATATGTGCATTTATAGTGATTTAGTTTGGTTTTCGGATATATTCAGATGCAAAATGACAACCATACATTCCTGTATATTGCATTTGTTGATGTAAAATTTACAAACCATCTGAAGATGAGCAGGTATAGCTCGAAACCGGTAATGGTTTAATAAACAACATCATAGTGTGACTGGTTGCTGTATTTTTTACAACCCATAGAAGATATTAAAGTCACAAGAGCTCCTAAGATCCCAACAATTATTAATAAACAAATAAATGTATATCATACAAAAGGCTGATTCGAAATTTCAGTATACTTACAGTGCAAATACAGTACATATGCTTCTGATTGTACTTTGTTTTAGAACATATATACTCATAATACCAAAACAATTATAATATCCACAATGATTAAAAGCTACTCTCAACTATACAATGAAGAATAATATTCTCAGTAGCTACTAAAAGTAGATCGTTATGTTTTTTCTGACAACAGATTTATACAAAAGCCGGTAAATATTTAAGTTATTTGAATCTAGGAGGCCTGTGATAGATGTTGGGAGTTGCGGCTCTTCTATTACCAAGGCCTTTACGGGAGTGTCGCTAGCCACACTGTATTTGCCGCAGCCAAAAAAATATTTGGTCTGGGATTCTGGCTTCATTGCAGACTGGATTTTTCGACAATTTTCAGGCGTTGGAGGTGTTGTCGCCAGCGCCAGTATATATATATATATATATATATATATATATATAGCTATACGCCTCGTCGAGGTCATTAGAGACGGGATGGGACTGGGGACAAGGAATGGGAAGGAATTTTACCATGGCCTTTTGAAGGAAGCATCCCGGCATTCGCCTGGAGTGATTTGGGGAAATCGTGGAAAACCCAAATCTGGATGCCCGGACGGGGATTCGAACCGGCGTCCTCCCTAATGCGAGGCCAGAGTGCCCGGTGCCCATAATTTGTTCCCACGCGAACTATCATTGTTACCAGTTTTTTGGATCATCTGCTTTTATCACACCGCGCTTTGATAGGGATATGTTGCTGGACTGATTCGTAAAATTTTCCTTTCGTCTGGGCGTCTGTCTTACATTCTTGCAGTTACGCTGTCGTTTGTTCGTTTCTAAAGTAACTGAAGTAGTCTGAGTAGGGTGCATCGAAGTTTTTCACTTCACCATTGTAGACCTCTTCCTTGGCAAGTGCATCTGCTGTTTCGTTTCCCGCTACCCCACATTGGGTGTTGATCCACTCCTTAGTGACTGGATGATCCCTTTCATCTAATATGCCACGCGGTTTATAGATACGTTCTCAAAGCATCGACAGTGGTTGCAGGAGGACCAGAATGAACAAGTTTCTGAGCGACCGTGTCCCAGATATGTTCTACAGGCGACATTTCAGGCGAACGTGAAGGCTAGTGTAGCAAAATTGCGCGTCGTTTTTCGGAGAAGGTTTACACATTCCACGTCACATTTGGCCGATCATTGTCCTGGTGAAATACGGCATATGGAGCTGCCAGCAGGAGGGGAGGGGCTCTAAAACCTCCCTGATGTAGCGGCTGTTGTTCAGATTGCCCTCAATATGTAGGAGATGAAATCGCATGTTATAGCCAATGGCGTTCCAAACAATCACACTTGGCGTTTGACCGCTGTGCAGCTCAACAATGCAGTCTGCCCGATTGTGTTCACCACGGTAGCGTCTAACATGTGCGCGGCCTTCACTGTAGGACAAGTTGAAGGGGGGCTCGTCCAAAAACACCACATTTTTTCCACTCAGCACGCTAGTGACTGCTTTCACGTGCCAATTGAAATCTGAGGCGTTGGTGGTTTCGGGTCAATGGAAGCCGACACAATGGTCTGTGTCAAACCCTCGGCAGACGGCATCGAACCGCTGACGCAGACATGTCCACACCAGTTGCAGTGCTCCAACGTCGAGCCAACATTGGACGAAGCTGTTCTGTCGGTTAGGGCCGTGCGGACAAGATGACGTTCGTCCTGCGTTGTGATTACATCGTGTGGGATAGTACTACTGGTTTCAACACGCATAGCTGTCGTATCGTAGAAATTGCGATACGAAAAGCCCCTTTCCCGGAGACGAATCATTCTCACACGTTCGAACTCGCTCACTTGCTGTTATTGCCCCATTTGACGTGGACGAGGGATACCGACACATGCTTGCACGTTTCCGCTGCGTTTGACAGCTCTTTACAAACTGACCATGGCGTAACACTGACCTATCGGGTCATACAAAAGATTGCGCTACTTGGCCTGCGTTTACGTCCTGCAATCTTACTCGAATATATGACAATCGCGCACAGTGACAATCGCGCACAACCGGGTCGTCTCTTGTTACCTGCTTTTACCTACCAATTAGTCACCGCTACAACAGCATGCTGGATTCTAACCGGACCGCACACCACTGGTTGCATTCACTGCTGCCTTGAGTATCACAGTTTTAATTATGGAAGTTACTTCACTACAAATGGAAAGCCATGTGCGCATTATGACGGGTACAGCTATCGAGAGTTTAGAAAGAAAGAAGATGGAATTATCACCTGGTGCTGTCTCAAAGAAAGAGTTAAACAATGTCGTGGAATTTTGAAGAGTAAGCATGCTGCCATACTGAATGTTACAGAGCATATATGTGGACCCGCTGACGACGCATGCGTTGAAGTGCATCAGAAACTTCATGCGGCAAAGAAGAGAGCTCGAGCGGAAGATAGTTCAATTCCAAAAATTTACTCTTAGGAACTAAGAGATCTCCATAATAAAGGCTACGAATTTGTAGCTGAAATGCTAGCCCAGTCAACTCTCAAGAGAAACTTGTACCGTCAGAGGAGTATATCACAAGGAAACCAGAAGCAGCCAAATAATCCTGACGAAGTGATCTTGGATGTTGAATTGTTGAAGAAGGGAGATGGTGGCAGGTTCCTTCTTACGGACGATATGGAAGGTGAAAGAATAATTGTTCTGAGCGGTGAAAGAGGCAAACAAAGTTTATAATTACACGAACAATTCTTTATGGATGGTACTTTTAAAAGTGCCAGTAAACAGTTCTCCCAAATCTACACGATACATGCGGATTACGGCAAAACTGACGAAGAATCAAACATACATCCTGTGGTGTTTACACTCTTACCTGACAAAAAGAAGATTACTTATGTACGTATCTTTCGTGAAATTATCAAGCTGTACCAGAATGGGCCCCTAAGACAGTGACTGTAGATTTTGAAAGTGGTGCAGCATCTGCCCTCAAGGAAGTGTTTCCCTCAACGGAAGTAAAAGGCTGTTTTTTCATATAAGAAATGTATATGGAGAAAGGTTCAGGAGCTTGGACTAGCGCGTGAGTACAAAGAAAATGAGGAACTTCGCCTTCAGCTTTCCTTAAACCAGAAAATGTGACAGATGGTTGGTTGGAGATCCAATCACAAGCTCCTAATAACTCAAAACTATTGGAGTTTTTCGACTACTTGGTAGACACGTCGCTTGAGAATGAACAAATCCCAATTCACATGTGGAATTGTCACAAAAGACGTCATCGCACGACTAATGCTGTTGGAGGATGGAATAATAGGATTATCAATGTACTTGGCAGACCAAACCCGAAGCTTAGAGACGTGTTACTTTCTTTGAAGAGGAAAGCCGAGTCTTCAGGTCTCATGTATATGAGATCTGAATTGATTCTTCAAGGAAAGAGAAGAAAAACCACATACCAGAAATTGGACGAAACAATTGTAAAAACTGTTGACAGATATAAAAAGAGCGGTGACATCAGATCATGGCTAAAGGCGTTGTTCTACATGCACAAGCTTTAATAAATGTAGGTCTACTGTAAATATTAATCAATTATGACGAGTCTCTCTGGCTGAATAATTTCATTATTTTAAATAAATGTAAATAAGTCGTAAATATTTATTATGACGAAGCTTCTTGGCTGATTTTAAACACTTTACTTACTTTTACCTTTTGACGGTGCAGGCCGGTGTCGGGCTGGTGAACATGGAGAAGCGATAGGTAGATTGCGGAAATTTCTGGCTCTTTACGAACAAATTTTATTTTGATGTTACTGATTGACTTACAAAAGTTTCTTTCTTCTCTTCAACCTCACTTCCAGGTTCATCAGATTTTCTTCAAATGCATCCCGTAAGCAGACAAATCGAAGATTATATTTGTGTTTTACGATAGCAAAAATAAATTGTAGAGAAAACGAGTACGTTTGATTTATTGTGTTTGAATATTTATTTTCCATTTCCTGTTTATTTGGTCTTGTGACTCACAGTGTTATGGCGCACGATTCGGGTACTGAAGGTACTCGGTCCAAATCCCGGGCTCCGTTGTTTTTAATTATTACAGGCCTTAAAATTGACGTTTACATCTGGCAAATCTTTATTGTGTTGATGATTTGTCAATACTGCGATCCGTAAATTATAAACTACACGGGAGAGTGCGGCCCGACCTTTAAACTGTGCGCGATTGTCACGACACCTCTTAATCAGTTAATATGGTTTCACTGTTTACACATCTACCGATTTTGGAGTGATTCAGACCTTTCCTTCTGAGTATTGCAATTTTCACAAAACTTAGTGTAGATGATTATTTCTTATAATTAGGTAGTAGAAACCTCAGTACAATTACACCATTCTCTAATGACGTTTCGAAATACATCAGTCTGTAAATGTTTAATATTAGGATCACCATCTTCATTTCTGTTTATATAATGTTGAACTTTCGTTCTAAAAATGAAGTAAAAGCAATAAAACCATTAATCCCAAATGTGTATTTAACACTATGATAAGGGTACCAATTTTGATATCATTTCATTTATAGCAATATTGGATTTATTGTTTACTCATAACTTATCCTTTAGAATCTTCTTACCAAAATTTTATTGAGCTGTAACATTTCTATCTTACATCCACCAAATTTTGTAATAGAAGGTGTTGGTCAACTGTCTATAAGACCAACTCATTTTTCTGTATATGTCTTTAATCCTTTACCAACAAGAGAACGATGAAGTAAATTTTTTATATATTTTAGCATAAAACTATGAGTTATTGTTCTTGTGTAAAATTATGATTATGCTCTATAGTTCAATGCTCCAGAGTTCTTTTATACATTTGTTATCGCATACAATTATTATTTCTGCTTAGTTTTTATATTAACAGTAAATCTAGTCCTAAGGTGAAAAATAATGTTCGGGAAAGGAATTTTTTTTAAATTATTTCACGTGTTTAATGCGACATATTTAACCGTGCTATTTATCACTCGGAAATTTATACAAGTGTACAAGCACGATATCTCACCTGCGCAAAAACATTTGTGCAAATATATGATCCAACGACCAAGACCTGCGACCTTAAATCGTAACAGTACCATGAGAAAATTCTCTTTCACAGACTTTTCACACGTCCTCATAACAATTATTGTTTCTTGTCTATAAATCAGTTGAATTTAATAGCTGGGTAGAAATATAGTTATCTAAACTTTTGATCCAATATAATTCATTCGAATATAGTGGTTACGTTCGTCCAACACCCCAGTGCGTAATTTTCACATTGCTGGTCGAGTCTTGGTAATCGCTTCGTATCTTTTGATATTAACGAAACCGAAGGTAATGACTTTTTCAGAGCTTGTAACAAGGTAATGGGTTTGAAAAATACACTATATATTTTAGATCACTTCTTCAAAGCTCAGTACACAGGAAACTATAAAATAAAAATCTGTTTTATGTAATTCAACAGAACACAGATTGATATCATACGTGCACCAATACTATTCACACAGTAATTAATGGTGATGATAATAACGCTATATTTGTAGTGTCTTTTATCTACTAGGTTGCTTTCCATGTAGCACCAAGTATTAACTTTGTCTAAGGCAAACAGTGAGCTGTACTGTATTCCTCTTCATTAATGTTACTTCCCACGTGGTAGTTTCAGCAGTCGGTAAGACAAGAAGAAGTAATTTTTGCTATGGTTTACACATTGCGTCACAAAACGTCCATCAAATATGACAAACGTGAGCAGGGATCACACGAGTGAAGGTGTTGCACATACCCTAACCACCCAAGTAATTTGTGATACTTCGTTACAACAAGAAAGACAATTATGTAAGACTGGAGGTTTTCTCGGCGTTGAATATGAATAAAATCTTCTGAGGTTTTATCTATGGGCTCACTAGGCTAGTAACCAGAAAAGATTTAATTCACATTCAAGATTGACAATTATCTCCATTAAGTAGATTAATGACTGTGATAACAGATGTTTGACAATACGCCTCGTCAACGTCATTCGAGACGGGAAAAGCCTGGGAGTAGTATTTTACTGTATTAGCTGGCACCTTCTTTGACCTTGACCTTGAAGGAGTGGGGGGACCTCCCTCCCCTCCTCTCCCCTCCCCGCCGCGCCGCCACCAGGCGGCAGCACCGTACAGCTGTAACCTGAATCTATCTGAGTATTCTGTGGAGCTTAGTCGGGCGTACACCCCCGCAGGCGACAACGGTTGTTGCTATTCCCGGCGCGCGTCACAGATGACGCGTCGGTGAGCAACGGTCCCCGTTATACACTATTCCTGGAGTGCGTACTTTCCTAGCGCAGCGATATTTCCAGGTGTACTGTAACTCGGCGTGGGTGACGCGTCGGTACCCGTTAGGCACTGTACACGTCTTTCCAGAATATTTTCGTCTGAACATGCAGCATACGCTATTTCGATCGTATTATTACGGATTTTCTGGCGTGGAATGTGCGCGCCATGTTATATACTGCTGGCTGGTACAAATGATAGATCCCTCAACAATCGTTATTACCAAACCTATAATTTTCTTCCTAGGACCTTCAAGGAGCATTTTTTCATGTCTTATTGATATTTCGAATCATTATAATTCGTTAATTGTTTAGTTACCATAAAATTAACTTCTAAAACTATTTTTTTGGGGCAAAACATATTGTTGCCTTCTGAAAACAGTATTATTGGTTCAAATAACAAGTCCTGTTCGTTGTACATTATGTAAGGTCATTTATTTGTAGCTGCCATTTTTTTATACCCACTCCAAGTTGTCTTATTACCCCAACACGCCTTTTGTGATATGTCAGTTTTAAACGCTGTTCTCTTTTTATTTCTAGTATTTCATACTCGTAATAAGAATACTATACTAATCCATCATACTCAAGGAATATAAAAAAATTGTTGGGTAGGGGATTCGTTAAATAAAAAACATAATTTCTTGATAAATGTTACAGATTTATTGAAATTTTAAAATACATTTTATTGCAATATAATACATCATTCAATACTTATGATTCCATGTGTGTCATAGGCCTCTCTTGCATTCACATCATGCCCCCTTTTTTACATGAGTCTTCACTTAATATCCATTTATTGCCTTACACGTTATTAAATTCCATGCCAAAGCATGTATACCTTTTAAACGTTGCTAATGTTTATGAGATGAGAAATATATTTATGTGGGTGACACATACTCTCTGTCACACATTGCTGTGAATAACATAGATATGCAACTTACGGGTGTATCTCAAACTCGAATGTTACGAGGGAAGAAAGAGTTCATATAAACATCAAATCGCAGCATTTCGACAGTGGCTCAGTGGTTAAGGCGTCTGACCGGAGATAGAAAGGTCCTCGGGTCGAATCCCTGTCTGGGCGGTGATTTTCATAAGCCCTTAACCCACCTTCACCTCTGGTACAGAACGCTTCTGTGGCTCGGATTCCACGTTAAACTGATAACATCTCTATGGTTGTGTACACTTTCAAAAGCAAAGATTCAAAACAGACGAAGGCCTAACGTGACGTAAACGAGCATTCATACTGCATTGAGGGGGGGAGGGAGCAAACAGTCAGCCAGTCGGATAAACAATTTTAATATCATAATCGTCTCTTGTCTCTGTTGCTCTATACATAAAAAAAACACCAGCACTCATTAAACGATAAGCTTTAGGAAGGATTTGGTAGGTATAAGGCAAATGGATGTAGGTATGGGCACTGTAGGTGAAACACGAGTGGTAATTGTAAATAATATACAGCAAACAGTGAGAACAATACCTGATGAGGATATGTACACACTTTTTCTATAGTTTCATTAACCCTGGAACCAGAAAAAATCCATCAGTAACAGCTACCAGGTACCACACTGTTCACATTAGTATCGCCTCGCCTCTCACACACATCAGCCATCTTTGCCATCTAGTAGCATGTGCACAAGTACGAAACTGTTCACATCAGCATCATCTCATATCACCCACATGACAACAAGCCATCTAGTAACATGTGACCCTAGTACCACAAAGGCATAAGTAGATTCAAGAGCATTTCTTAACACAGGTTGCAATGTCGTACTGTGGATGCTCACTCACAGCTGCGTACGTCACAAAACACACACATTAGCGGAGGAGATGAACTGCACATCCTACATCCAGACAAACGAGTTAAAGGAAGGTCTGACCATATTTACGCATACATACGCAGAGAGAGACAAACACAGAAAGACTTCTCAATTTCCCGATCCACGAACGCTATCCGACGGTCTTCCACCTAAGTGTTCATCTAGGAAATGGACAACGAGTTTATTTCACCGAAGCAACAGCACGCGAAAGAGCCCTGAAGCCGCAAAATACAGCCTTAACAGCATTCTTCAAACTCTGCGAAGAAGAACCCTTTGCAGAAAGGTTATTACACGCGGAGGTGCCGAAATACTGCAAGTGGCAAACATCCACAAGACCATTCTGCAGGCGAAAACGGGGCACACGACTGACCGAACATCCAGGCGCATATATCAATGTCGCCATTGGACGTGTATACACCGTCCATCCCAACAACGCGGAATGTTACTTATTGTGAATGCTCTTGCACACTGTCCGAAGACCAAAATCATTCGAAGACCTGAAAACTGTCATCGGCGAAATCTGCGAAACGTACCGCGAGGCGTGTCAAATGAGAGGTCTATTGAAACATGACCAGCACTGGGACACTACGTTAGCCGAAGCATCCATCAATACCTTTCCTCAGCAGATCAGAGATGTTTTCGCAATAATCATAACGACCTGCGCTCCATCTGACCAGAGAAATCTATGGGAAAAATACAAATAGAATCTCAGTGAGGATATTTTAAGAGCCGCACGCAGAACTCAGCCGTCCATCAACTACTGCGCTGCAATATTTAACCAAGCACTTATCAGTTTGGAAGACAAATGTGTTTTGATTGCAGGGAAAACCCTTATTTAGCTTGGCCTTCACGCGCATAATCGCGATGGGCAGGAAGTGCTTGACAGAGATGTTTGGAGAGAAAATAACTACCATACGATTGTACTCCAAACGTTCATTGAGCAGAACAAGCCCTGCTTATTTCATGATCAACGACAGGCTTTTGATGCCGTCATACGTCTCATTGACAACGAAGAAGGAGGTATGTTTTTCTTAGATGCACTAGGAGGGACAGGAAAAACGTTTCTCATCAACTTGCTACTTGCCGAGGTTCATCAGTGGGGTGAAATCACTTTGGCGTTAGCTTCATCCGGGACAGCATCCACGTTGTTGGTTGGTGGACGGATGGCACATTCTGCTCTTAAGCTGCCAAGATATCTTCATCACACCAAGACCCCAGCTTGCAATATCAGTAAGTCCTCAGGTCAAGGCCATTTATTAAAAAGTTGCAAGCTCATCGTATGGGATGAATCCACAATGGCTCACAAACGCGCTCTGGAGGCGTTGGATCGGACGATTCGCGACATCATGGCAAACAATCAGCTCATGGGGGGAGCAACGGTAGTGCTTGCTGGAGACTTCCGCCAGACACTACCAGTCATTCCTCGATCAACACCAACAGGAACTCAATGCTTGCATCAAGGCGTCAGCGCTTTGGTGACACGTCCAAACTAAAACCCTGAAAACAAACATGCGAGTCCATTGGCAAAGATACATAGGTGCCGAGGTACTCGCACAGCAGCTGCATCTACTTGGAGAGGGCAAATTTCCAGAGGATCCATCAACGGGATTCATTTCGTCTCCGTCGGATTTCTGCACAGTGCTGCCATCAGTGAACGACCTGATTGACACAGTTTTCTCAGAAATAGGTAAAAAGTCCAGAGATCATCAGTGGCTTTGTGAGAGAGCGATTCTTGCCCCGAAAAACGACAGTGTCAAGAAAGTGAACGACATCATTCAGTAAAAAGTTCCAGGATCAATTGTAACCTACACCTCCATCGACACCGTGGTGGACATTGAACAAATTGTATTTTACTCCACGGAATTTCTGAATTTATTTGAATCACCTGGGATGCCTCCACACAAACCACATTTGAAAACTGGCTGCCCCAAAATTATTTTGCGCAATATTTACCCTCCCAGGCTGTGCAACAGAACGAGACTTTTCGTTAAAACATTGCTTCCGAATATGATTGAAGCAACAATAATTACCGGAAGTGCTAAGGGAGATGACGTTTTTATACCATGAATTCCTATGATAACCGGCACCAATGATTTGCCCTTTGATTTTAAAAGATTGCAATTTCCCGTTCGACTTGCTTTTACAATGACTATTAATAAGGCTCAGGGACAATCGCTCAACGTCGTCGGCATAAACTTGGATACACTGTGCTTTTCACATGGTCAGCTATACGTAACCTGCTCAATAGTTGGGACGACAAGTCAACTTTGGATTTACGCAGCACAGGGAAAAACTAGAAATGTCGTGTATCAGCAAGTTTTCACAGGTATTATGTAAATAACCGCAACATCCGAGCTCAGGCTAACCGACGTAGCTAATTTTCCGCTTCTCTGTTCCCGCGTAAAACAACACTTCGTGGGGTTTAATCAACAGACCCTGCTTTTCCTTCCTAACCAAAATCACTTATCATCCGAATGTTCTCGACGACACGTCTCTCCAACTAATTCCTTCCTGTAATATCGACATACTATTTTCAACAAGATCACAATGTAGGCGTAGAGAACTGTCCTGACAATGGACAATGGACTGTCTTCAAATTATTACTAGCATACTAGTCCACTTTCTTACCCCCACCGCTGACTGTCCGGCCAACTGTCTTTCCAGTCAACTCGCATCGTGTAAACGCGGCCTTAAGTTGTTGTAGAATTCCTTTCAGCAGTCATTTTTCCTCGTTTTCGGGATTCTTTTAGTTTCAGCGTCGGCATTATTATATTTTATAAAATTTTCCCACGTGGTTGCTTGTCTATATCTAGTTAAAGCTAGTTTTCTTTTGACCATTGATCTAGAACAGCGGTTCCCAACCTTTATTGATACACGACCCACTTTTGTGTAAAAAAAAATTTCGCGACCCACCTAATATGAGAGTCTGTCTAATATCAGAATGGGAATTGTTGTATGACGCAGATACGCCATCGACTATCCTATTCCACGAAAAGGCAAATTTTCGTACAAAAGATATACTTTCAATGAAAACAAGAATTGGTAATACACAAAACAACAAAACTTATTATAGACCGGGAGGCGGCTGCAAAGACCATCACACCGTCAAGTTGACTGCTGAAATTCCACGATTAATCACATTAAATCTATTCTCAATCAAAACAAAACGGAACTGTTGTTTGATCTAGATACGCTATTTACTATCCTATTATACGAAAAGGCAACTTTCGTACTAAAGATATACTGTCAATGAAAACAATAATTGATAGTACATAAAACATCAAACATATTATAGACCGGGAAGCGGCTGCAAAGACCATCACCTGATCAAGTTGACTGCTGAAATTCCACGATTAATCACATGAAATCTATACTCAATCAAAACAAAACGCAAACAATAACTCATTCTCACAAGCAGAGAAAGAGTGTTTCGATCAAAGGCTTTGGTTTCAAGAAAAAAAAAAAAACAAGAAAATGACAATAAGAGAAGTAAAAATGCAAGGTAGAGAGGGGTGGGAGAGGGAGTGTTCAGGTGTTGCCATAACGATTGCGCGATTCTTGCCGCTGCTATATCTCACAACGAAGTTATTGCGTAATACTGGCTGACTGTTTAAGAAAACTTTTTTTTTTTTTCACAGTTTTAATTTAAGCTAAAAGCTTTCACGATTATTTTACTTGTAAAATATCTTGTTATTTTTTTTTTTTAATAGATGAAATAAAAGATATATTTTTGTGGCGACCCACCAAAACACACGCAGCGCCCACCAGTGGGTCGCGACCCATAGGTTGGGAACTGCTGATCTAGAACAAGGCTGTTCAACCCCAGGCCCGCGGGCCACACTGTGGCCCGCGGACGAATTTTAGATGGCCCGCGTGAGCAAGTTTGAAAATTCCCGTCTAGTTGAAAAAATGTTCCGAAGACCAAGTGGTTGTTGTAAAAAAAAATATAATTTGGAAACGTTGTTGTTGTTGTTGTTGTTATTTGGGCTTTAGGCGCGTCGACATCAAGGTCATTAGCGCCCTGACTAGTAC
Source organism: Vandiemenella viatica (assembly GCA_031002005.1). NCBI lineage: Eukaryota > Metazoa > Arthropoda > Insecta > Orthoptera > Morabidae > Vandiemenella > Vandiemenella viatica. Next base: position 5,113,048 of record CM061921.1, on the reverse strand, counting down.
CTGATATGACAACATGGCTTAAAACGCGAATACCGTCTGCATGGCCGACTGTAAAGGGGTCGGTCACGCAGACAGCACAATAAATTAAAATACTCACATTTTGTTAAGATCTCGTCTGTCACCGACAGTAAAGGGGTTGGCCACAGAAACAGCAAAATAAAATAAATGAATATAGCAATGGCTGTAGAAGGGCCAAACACAAAACAGAGACACACATTGGCTGGCTGGCAGTAAAGGAGCCAACCAGCATACACGAGTATTAGAACAAATTAACTGGCTTGCTGTAAATGGGCCAGCCAGCTATAAAATACGAGACTTACCGTTCAAACAAATAAAAACAGTACTTAGATTGGTGGTTGTAAATAGACCACCAATCCGTTATAAAATCTAGGCCGATCTGCCCAAAAGTTTTGTGACCAGACCGGCCAGACAACAAAATTTTAAAACTTTAGCCACATTGTCACATTCATCATTTAAAATAAGGGTCAGATCGTTGGCTAGGCCAACGTCTGCCCTTAGGTCTAAAACAAAACACACATTTAGTTAAAATGTGGCGCACCGTCAAAGGTACACCACAAGCATCGCATTCCGGAGGGTCCTCTCGGCGCAGAAGGAAACTATGAGTCAGAGGATAGTGCCCTATACGAAGGCGAGTAAGGAGAACCTCATCCCCCCTCGCCTTCTGGAAGGAGCTGCTCCACGGCTGAACAGTCGGTTGGACCAGCCAGAGCTTATTATGCTCTACTTCCAGCCACTGCCTCTGCCATACCTCAAAAACAATTCTCTTCGCTACCAAGGCAAGGTCTGACTTTGGGACCGGAGCAAAGTTGGTTTGGATCTTATCGCAGGCTAACTTGGCAGCTGCATCGGCTGCTTCGTTCCCCCTGATCCCACATAACCGGGTACCCAGCAGAATAAAACCTCCTTTCCACAAGATTGGAGGGAAAGGAGGGCGTCCTGGATGTCCTTGACTAGGTGGTCTGCTGCGTACATGGTTGCTAACGCCTGGATACAGCTGAGGGAATCACAGCATATGATGTACTTCATGTCGCGGCATACATTCATATACTGGAACGAATTTAGCAGGGCATAGAATTCCGCAGCGTAAACGCTGCACCTGCTATCCAGCTTGTATGTATAAGTCGCTCGAGGGAACACTACGGAGCAACCTACTCCGTTAGCCTGCTTAGACCCATCTGTATTTACCGGGGTAAAATCGCAATGGTGATTCAAAACATTCATAAAAACAAGTAGAAATACCCTGTCAGTGGTAAACAGTTTGTTGTACCGCGACAGGTCTAAACTAGTTCTCGGCCTCTCTAAAAGCCAGGGAGGAGATGTACTCCATCCCTGGTGATAAAAAGCGGGGGCAGCTCACAACATATTCTTCTAAAATAGCCTTTGTACGGTGGCTGAATGGTTTGGTCGCTCTGCAGCGATTAGCATATAGCTGTTCAGAGTTTTGTTGCATCACTGCGTCGTGCACGGGACTACCAGGCGTTGTGGTAATATGCACATAGTGTCGCACCATGAAGAGATGCCGCCGGGTGGAAAGCGGCGGCTCGCCAGACTCTGCACAAATGCTCGGTATGGGGCTAGTGCGATAGGCACCCGTGGCAAGCCGATTTCCTGCATGGTGGACACTATCCAGTATCCGAAAATAACTGTTCCCTGCCGAACCGTATACGATGCAACCATACTCGAGACGCGACCGTACAAAGGCTCTATAAAACTGTAGCAGGCAGGAGCGATCAGCGCCCCACGACCTGCCACACAGACATTTTAAAAGATTAAGAGCTTTTAAGGCCCTGGCTCTCACATCTTTAAGATGAGGCAGCCAGCTGAGCCTTGTGTCTAAAATGAGGCCCAGAAATCGAACAGTTTCAGTAAAACTTAAAACGGTGTTCCTCAAGGTAAGGTGAGGCTCTGGTAAAAGGCTTCTGCTGCAAGTAAAAAGTACACACCGGGTTTCCTCAGCGGAGAAACGAAAACCGGTGTGCACTGACCATTCGTCCAGCCTGTTCAACGAGAGCTGCAACTGCCGCTCTGCGCTCCTCAGGCTGGACGAGGCAATAAAAATTAAAAAGTCTTCCACATATAAGTAATACCGTATGGGACTCTTTATAATGGCTGCAATGCTATTAATAGCAATGGCAAAAAGTGTAACGCTTAAAACCGACACCTGAGGGACACCGTTTTCCTGAATAAAAAGATCTGACACTTCGCTTCCGACTCGGTACCGGAAGCAACGACCAGATAAAAATGCATTCGTGCAACTGTTTTAAAATAACATGCCGCCAGGTAGTACCGTAGGCCTTTTCGAGATCGAAAAAGACACCCACAAGGTGTTGGCTGCGGATAAACGCATCCTGTATTGTCGCCTCGAGGAGGATCAGGTTGTCGAAGGTGGAACGGAACTTCCTGAATCCACACTGAAAGTGGCTCAGCAGACTACGGAATTCAAGACACCAGACGATGCGACGATTGACCATCCTCTCCAGTGTCTTCCCCACGCAGCTTGTCAAGGCAATACTACGATAACTACCTGGCAACAATTTATCTTTCCCAGGTTTTAAAATTGGAATTAATGTTGTTTCTTTCCACGAGTCGGAGAAGTGTCCTCCTGTCCAGATATCGTTAAAAATATCCATAAGGTATCTACTCTTTAGCATCTTTACTAAGATGCCTCAGCATCTGGTACTGGATCAGATCAGGCCCTGGAGCAGTGCCATTTGCTCTGTTTATCGCTGACTTCAGCTCACTAATTGTAAATGGGAAGTTGTAGGACTCTGTATTCGACGAATCGAAGCACAGCACTCGCCTCTCGGCAGTAACTCTTCGTCGCTGGAACGGAGGGTCAAAGTTGGCGAACGAAGTGATAGCGGCGAAGTTCTCCGCCATCAGTTGCGCTATGCTTCGTTCGTCGGTAATTATACGTCCGTGATTCAGTAATCCAGATACTGGTTGGCGGGAGTACCTTCCAGATATACGGCGGATAGACTCCCATACTTTCGACGAATGTGTGGAACGATTGATAGTGCTCACAAAGTTCTGCCATGACCTTTTCTTACTCTCCTTAATAACTCGACGTGCCTTAGCTCGTGCAATACGGAACGCTGCCACGTTGTCAGATGTTGGCTGCAACCTAAATCGACGCAACGCCCGTCTGCGACCCATAGTAGCGGAACGACATTCGTCGTTCCACCAGGGGACAGGCGTCCTTCGCTGCGTTCCGGAGCTTTTCGGCATGGAAACGTCAGCTGCGCGGTGAATCACGTCTGTGAACTGATTCACCTTCCCCTGTATACTACCACAGGGTTGTAATAGTTCAGAACGGCAGTAGAGCTGCCAATCTGCACCACTGAAATTCCATTTACGCCGGTTATTACCTCCTCCACGTTCAAACTAGACGTGCATCCAAATAGGGAAGTGGTCGCATCCATGTAGGTCGCGATCCACTTCCCACTGCACGGAGTCCGCAATTGAGGGAGAACACAAAGAAAGGTCAATGGCAGAAGACGAACTGGAAGCAGTGGTGAAATGAGTCATTTGCCCTGTATTAAGGATACAAATTTCCTCCTGCTCTATCAATCTACCAACCACTCGGCCCCTGGGGCAGTCGGACAATGGGCGTTGAAATTCCCCAAAAGGAGAAAGAGCCAAGTGAGTTGTCGTACGATGCCAACCAGGTCCTCGTAATCGACGGGCAAACTGGGTGGCAGGTAGAGAGAGCATACGGTCAGTTGGATTGGACCGTGTATTTTCACCGCTACTGCTTGTAATGAGGAGGTGAGAGCGACGGGTTCGGAGTTGACAGTGTTTCGGCCAACACATCCACTCCTCCCTTAGCTCGATCACCCTCGGTATCGTTCTTTCGGTATATGTCATATCCTCTTAGCACTGGTTGGTGCGATGGTCTAAAATGTGTCTCCTGTAAGCAGAGACACAATGGCTTAGACCGTGCTAAGAGTTGGACTTCATCTTTGTGAGCCTAAAAGCCGTTGACGTTCCACTGAAGTATGGGAGCCATCCTACCTATTTAAAACCACCCGCCCCGGTTCGGGTGGGTCCTCCGATGGTAATTGCAGAGGAACGGAAGCAGGTTCGTCAACCAACATTACGTCGTCTTCAGGGTCCCAAGATGATTCTTTTTCTAGTTCTTGTTCTAAGGCCTCGGAGTCTTTCGGACTTATCTTCCACCGAGGCCTTCTCCCCTTCTTCTCCCTGCCAGTTGGGGATCTTTGAGAGGAAGCGGAAGGGAACTTAACGAACATAGTGATGCCCGTGTGTTTAAACTTCGGACCCCGAACTTTCTGCACTTTCTGCCATCCGCTGCTGGCAGATGGCGTTGACGTTGCTACATCTGCTACAGATGGTGCCTCTGCTATAGGTGCTCTTTCTGTTATTGCAGAGGCACCTATGTCTGTAGCTACTGTAGCGGATGGCTGTACCTTTGCTGGTAGACTTGCTGAACCTGCTGTCGATGTGGTCGAGTTTGCAGTAGTGATGCTACCGACGTCCGCGGTCCTAGATGATATGACCTTGGTGGCTTTGGCACCACAATTTCATTGACATGAGCACGTTGTACTTGTGCCCATGTCTGCAAAAGACGTCTGTGTAGCTACACTTTCTTTCCTGGCGGGAGTTGATAGAGTCTTAGCGAAGCTAGTAGCAAAGATGAGAGGGGCAAAACTTGTAATCATGAGGCCCTGCACACTTGCTACGTCTTTGTTGGCTACGGCATTGCGCTTTGACGTGATTATAACGTAAACATTGAAAACACTGAATTAGTGGTGGGACGTAAGGCTCGAATTTGCATCGCATTCCGTACAAGTAAATATATTCAGGAAGAACCTGGTATTTGAAGGAAAGTAAGCAAACTGGCAAATCTCTGAGAGTTGTCTCCCCATTGTTTAGATATTTTTTAGAGAAGCGTTTGATGTTGATCACTTTGTAATGAATTCCAATAGATTCCGAAATTTCCTTAATGCTTAAACTAGTGTCCACGTTTCTAACTACACCATGTCTTGTTGTCAAAGAAGTTCGGATATATGCCTCCAAGCCGATTTCTTTATTGGATTCTAGAGCAACAGGTTGATTTTCTGATTATCCCGTTTTACATTCTATTCTGACTCTGTTACAGCCAGCATATACAATGTTAACTATTTGATGTTTTAGTTGATTATGATGCTGGAATAAAAACATTTTCAGAGCCATGGGGTGCCTTTTACCAACATTCATATCCAAACTTTCTATTATCTCAATGTATGGGCCATTGTCCGAGACACTAAATCTGTTGTTTATACTGTTATTGTTCCTGACTCGCACAGAATTTACGCGGTCGTTCACTGTTGTCTGCACACTGTGAAACGCAAGCTGCTCACCTGCTAGAACCATTGCTGCTTTTGGCTGTTGGTTGTCTGCTGCCAACTCCGTTCTGTTGCGTTCTGTATCTTCTTGATCACTGCGTCCCTCTTGTCTGACCTTGTTCAAGGAAGAGTTGAAGTCTACAGATGATTCTGGTGGTGGCGGGGAGCGAGGGCGATTCTTCACAGCTTGCTGGCTGGTTTGTTTGTTGATCTTCCGTTGCTGTAGCCGATGGTAGTGATGGAAAGTGGTCCTGGTATTGAATTAGGGGGGAGGGGACTCGTCTGAAGTATTGAACGTTTCGCATGGTGGATTGTAGGTATCGATCGAGGTTGAGGGTGATTCACTGGCGTAGCACGTTTGTAGCGCTGTTCCTATTGTTTGGCCTGTATCGTAGAACTGAGGCCCTTCCATTGCTATCAGCTTTAACTGCGACCCAGACGAACTAGTTTTATCTACCACAAGCAAAGTCAAACTTGCACACACACGTAACTTCACTTGAGGAATTACGGAAATACGTTCACTGCACTGAGGCAACCAGGAAGTTACCGGTTTGGCAACTCAATACGAACTGTGCTAAATCTGTGGAGCCTCCTGTAAGCACTCGGCTCCTACTGCGCATACTCGGTGGCCATAATACATTTCGAAAACATTGCGCTTTTTATATTGTGTTTATGCTGTCAATATTTCATTCACTTATCAAAGCAAGACAAAAGTGATGAAATGTAGCAGAAATGATACTAATCACAGTAGATTAAATATAAAAATAGGATCGGATGCAATAGGATAAGTAAATGAATTCTGCTACTTGGGAAGCAAAATTACAACCGATGGCCGAAGCAAAAATGATGTTAAAAGCAGGATAGCACTAGTAAAAAGAGCCTTCATGAAAAAGAGAAATCTTTTAGTTTCAAATATTAATCTAGGAATTAGAAAGAACTTTTTAAAACTCTACGTGTGGAGCACAGCACTTTATAATAGCGAAACATGGACTTTAGGAATACCAGAAATAAAGAAGAAGCATTTGAAATGTGGTGCTACAGAAGAATGCTGAAAATTAAATGGACAGACAAAGTACGAAATGAACGAGTTTTGGAAATAATGGGTGAGGAAAGAAGTTTGTGGAAGAAGCTTACAGAAAGAAGAGACAGGTTGGTAGGTCATATTTTGAGACATGCTGGATTAGTTAAATTGTTAGTGGAGGGAACAGTCGAAGGTAAGAACTGTAGAGGAAGACAGATTAGAATATATGAAGCATATAATTGAGGACGTGTGTTGTAATGGATATGTAGAGATGAAGAGGTTAGCACAAGATAGGAAGGAATGGAGGATTGCATCAAACCAGTCGAAAGACTGATGACAGCAAAAAGAAAAATATTTTAAAGTTTTTTGTAATGCCAGCTTGTGTTGCATACGGTTGTACAAACAGACCAGATAGGAAACAGCCTGTAATATCATCTCGGATAGCGTTCTGACCTCGCATTCGGGAGGACGGCGGTTCGAATCCCTGTCCAGGCATCCTGATTTGGGTTTTTCATGGTTTCCCAAATCACTCCAGGCAAATGCCGGGATGCTTCCTTAAAAAGGCCATGGCCGAATTCCTTCCCATTACTTGCCCCCATCCTTCCCCGTCTCTAAAGACCTCGCTGTTGAGAGACGTAAAGCAGTAAAAAAAAAATAATTAAAAAAAATCCCCGTAATAAGATAACGAGCATAGAAAGTCCAATTTAAGCTTCCGACTTTTGATGTATGGTAACAAGATAAATTCACTGATGCTGCTGCTACTAGGACAATATTTTCTGAGTGATCCTACGGAAATTAACTATTACTATTAGTATTAAGCACAAAAGTTAAGTTTCAGATGAAGTTTACATCGCGATTCAGTGAATTTATTATTGCACATGCGTTAGTCCAATTACAGTCCATACTAAAGGTACATAATGAGATTAATTGTGATAATTTATGCTACGCGAACTAGGAATCCTGACGATGGCAATGTTGTTATTACTCAGTTGACGTGGGCAGCGCTATCATAACCGTGGCAATGCAATTTGATGATTGATTCTTATGTAACCCGACGAGACAAATCGAAAATCAATAGTAGAAGTTTTTTTTTTATATCTCCCATAGCTGTCGAGATATCGACTACCAAAAATTAGTTGTAGGTATAGTTCCTTGTGACTTTGGTGAAGTTTTTATTCTGGTCCAGGCCGCGTTTCAACCTAACCAAAAGGGGTGATAAAAAAAAACACCCACTCTGCAAGTCCAGCGTGTAGTTTGTAGTGGCTTTAGCAAAATTATTTTTTGGTCCAGGCCGCATCCCAAAATAATCACCTCAAATTGGAGATTATGTCTCGAGAACTAAGCGAAATATCGAAAATTTTTATTCTTTACTTTCAATTTGTCTCGTCGTGTTACATAAGAATCTATCATCAAATTTGAATCTGGGAAGATTTTTCTTCTGCATTTCAATCCGAAACACCTCACTTTTAAGACAGTATATCTCGAGAACTAAGCAAGATGTCAAAAAATTTTATTCTTCCTTTTTGATTTGTCTCGTCGAGTTATATACCCTGCATCATCAAATTGCGGCGCAGCAGTTCTCGTAGAATCCACTTAACGTTTGTGTGCATATTCCCCGTGTTTCTATGGAAATCCAATAAGGCGACCTCCCGTCCCCACTTCTCTCTACCCGACTTGGCGCCAGTGCGTAGTGAAGGTCCCTTGCATCGAATCCACTCTTTTCTTTGCTCGATGGTTAGACTCTCTGTGCCGTGCCCCTTCTGTACCTAGTGCCAAGAGAAGCTTAGGCAGATTACCTGCAAATTAAAAAAAAAAATTTAAAAAATCAGATTTGTGAAAAAAAACTTGAAAAAAAAAACCTAGCACCCTGGTTTTTTTCTATTTTTTTTCAGAAAACAATATATTTGATAAATTATAGTTTTATTTACGGAAGTTACATTTTACATGTGTGTTTTAAATCTTACTAAATCATATAATGTCTTACATAATGATTCATAAATGTATCTATATAGGTAACATAATTTTTTATCCATCCTCTTGGTCAGTACCACATTCACTAGTAGGGGAAAGTCGGATAAAACCGGGTAGGTGGACAAAACAGGGATTCGGGTTTTATAGCTTGATTTGTAGTGATATCTAGCGAAAACTTCTAGAATTACTTCCCGACGAGTGCCATGACAGCGTGCAGTGAACAGAAGTCGTATAAACCAACCCATTTAGTAGTGGTAATTTTTTTAAAGTTTCACCTGAAAAGGTTAACAATCCGGCGTCTGCAATATTACGCTACCAATCATAAATACCTAAGGATTTAGTTCTGGTAAGTACAACGTATGATAGCTCATTATTTACTTGTTATTTTGACGATTTATCTTCGTGTCTATGACTTGTTTGAACAATGCTAGAATGACAATACTTCAAAATGGCGTAGTCGGACAAAACCGGGATGCGGGTAGTCGGACATAAGCGGGAAGTTCCCGGTTTTGGACAACTATATTTTTTGCGTGATTAAAGTGGAATTTCCTTGTTTAGTTATTGTTTGAAGATCTATAAATATTTTAAAACTATACAAAAAGTATTATTTAAATTAAGTTGTTATATAGAAAACTGTTTTTTAATTATTTACATTCAAAATCAAGTCGATTTTTTTTAATCATCCTAGTCATGCTGTTTCAATCCACTAAATTGGAAAGTTGTTTAGATATGCATATTTAAGGGCAGCAGTTGCACAAACTGCTATAAAAGGGTTTGAAAAGACTGGTATCTACCCGTTTAACAGTGACATGTTCCCAGACCACCTATTTGCTCCCGCTGAGTCAACCCGGAGGCCCCTGGAAGTGGAAGAGAAGCTTTTAGCTGCACCTCAAACATTGCCTGAACAACGACATGATCCTGGTGTAGACGTGCCTGTAGGAATCCATAAGCCTCAGAAAAAGAATGGGTCTATAGAGAAACAGGCTCCAGTCCCTGTACAACTTTCTACGCCTTCTTAAGGTCTGAACCAAGATATGAAGTGTCCTTTTGCAGTCTCGCCACAGGATATAAAACCTATTAAAGTACAAACCGGCCCTAGGGCATCAGCTAATCCGATAAGAGGCGAGGGAAAACAGCTATTATTACTTCATCCCCCTACAAATTAGTCGAACTAGAAGATAAAGAAAGGATAAAAAAACAAGACAAGAGAGACTTAGCCATGAAGTGAAGTCTTTTCAAGACAGAAAAAACTAAAAAAAGTGAGGTTAAAAAGAAGAAGCCAAAGAAAAAAAGAATCCTTTGCGGCAGTTTATATGAACATTCTACATCTAAGGAGAGTTGGGTACAGTGCATTCACTGCAAATGATGGGCGCATGAAGCGTACAGCAATGCAGATGAACAAAACCAAACTTTCATTTGTGATTTTTGTGCCTAAAAAAGTTTAACTCTTAGAGAGTAACATAAAACATTGTTATTTGATGTAGCTTTGATATATTTTCAAATTCTATATGTATAATACGTCATATCTTGCTAGTTTTCCTTTAATAAATAGTGTAATTGCAAACTTACAATATGCTTTTTTATTACTCTTTACAGTTCCCGGTTTTGTCCAACCAAGTCGGACAAAACCGGGACATTGCAACCTCTAAAAATGTTTTTATGATCTAATTGCTGTTGTTCACGACTGGTTTATTATTTTTTTATTCACAAGGAATCAGTTATCGTTTTAACACAAATTTTGACTATTTTGTTCACAGACGAATATTAGAAGGAAAAAAACCCGTTAGGATCCCGATTTTGTCCGACTTTCCCCTATCAGTAATACCAACACTAGTGCGGTCGGAGTCGGAATTTTCTGTTTCTTCTTCTGTCTCCTCTAGATCCATAACTTCAGAAGTAGTTACATTTTCTTTTACTGGTTGTTCTTGTATTGTACACAAAAGATTTTGAGATTGCAATTTTAAATTGTGAGCAAAGTACGCACTGTGCATAAGGACTGCGCCGATAGTTCCATATTACTTTCCTTTAAGTTTGAATTTAAATCTATTATCGTACAAAATAGGAGCTTTATTTCTTTCCAATCGTTGGTTTATGCCAACGGTTGCAAGGAAATGATTCATAATTACTGACAATTTAATGACTCAGTATCACTATAAGCTGTGAGTTTAACAAGTATACGAATATAAGGAAAGCACAATAGGTAATAAAAAGAGGCAAAAAACCGTTGATAAATTTAAAATTCCTAGTTTTTTTCAAAAGATTCGTAGGTCTACAGATAAATTTGTAG
>CM061921.1:5064753-5101400 GCA_031002005.1 Vandiemenella viatica | reverse complement strand
AACGTAAACTCAAATGATGATTGACGAAATCATATTTTATAAATATGCGTTTCGGTCGTAATGCATCCTGGACCAAAGTGAAACGTAACCATAACGCACGATATTGCAGATATCCAATTTTCAGATCATATCTGTAGCTGTTACTGTGTTGGTACGTGCAGACTGAATACGTCACAATGATGTCATATATACCACGTGATCTGTGTGTTTACTACGCGAGGCCGCAGCGGTATCTCCATCTTGATATTACCCGTAAAATCTTCCCCACTCCCATATTAGTAGGATCAAGTTCTAATTTAGGCATATGCCCCACGAGTGTTGTTTGACGTCCATCGCTTTTGAAGGTCGTCATGAGAGAGAGTATACGGAAGCGGCCGAATGCGCTTGGAAGTCGGAAAAAAACAAAAAAATATCTAGGCAGGGCCGTCACGAACTCCATCATGCGAGGACACACGGGTGTCGTCATCCCTATCTACTGCACTCTGTTGGTGAAATATAAATGAACTTTCGTGTTGGAAACATCCTCATTCAAGTGAAGTGGCGTCCCGAATTATAGGATATTTTCGGATTTGTATGAGGTCGCCATTACAATGTAAAAGATCTTTGATAAAAAATGTTTCATAAAATATTTTACAGTATAATAGGACATATTTTAGATATTAATGTAATACGTCGGCTTTACATTTTATAAAGGATTCCAAAGTAAACAAACAAAATGGCACAAACAAAAGTTATCGAAGTTTGTTAGGACTGACAAATCCATGAAAATATTGATTTCTGAGTATAAAGAGAAGAAAATGTTGTTAAATCAGAAATATATAGACTATAAGAATAGGAATAAAAAGGCGAACACTTACGCAAAGGTTGGCAAGTTAATTAGTTCTATGAAAGAATGCTGTGCTGTCGATGACGTGACAAAGAAAATTAATGGATTAAGAAGCTAGTATTTGACAGGTTTCTGGAATAATAGCTGAGCAGTACAGGTGCCATACTGTAGAATGGTGTATATCCGACACCAGAATTTAAGTATACAACCCATTGAGCATACACCGTAACACCCAATAGTATCGTTAAATTCGTCGGTAATAATTTTGATATAGAATTTTTGAAAATATTGCGGTAAGAATTTATTGGACCTAAGCTGCAGCTTCAACCATAATTTTTATAATATTTCACGTCCTCACATTTCAGCTCTTTCACTAAACTTTGATGAATTCCTTTCGTATCAAGTCTTGCAATCCACGATCTTCAATAAAGCACATATTGTGACAGCTGCCCGTACTGCGGCTGCACAAGCATACAAGTTTACTTCATTTATTTCACAGAACTATGATGAAAAATTCTATGTAATGCAATGGGCCTGATAAAATATCGTAAAATATCTTTTGTAAAATAAATATGATAAATTTTTTATAAAAGTTCTTTGTGTAATGAGGGCCTTAGGACAAATAAAAAAAAGGATGGTTGTAGGTATGTTTCTGTTTCGAGTATTTTGAGGATGAAACTATAGAAACACTTTATCCTTCTCAACTTTTTATACTTATTGAACTGGCGCAGGAAAGTATATTAATTCTAAACACAGTAATAATTTTGGAATTTATAAATATTACACTGCTTCAATTTTCAACATGGAGAATAAATCTCGAGAAGTTAGATACAGAAGTTGGAGCTAGTCATGATAATATTTCTTCATTTTTAGTAAACATGTCAAAATACTTCTTCTCCATCCTAATGTAGAGTAATAATACAATTTGTTTTCTATTAGTCTTCTGACTAGACAGCACCTCTTTGTTTCCACTTGCAAATAATCATGCAGATTGTAAATCTAACTAGCTGCTTTTAGTGAGCAATGTTAGGGGATTCTCACTCAAATCTCACAACAAATTAATGATTGGTTGACACAACAAAATGACTGTTCAGAAAATGAATATAATTTCGATTATTTATTTATTAAAATAATACAATGTATTTTATTTATTATAATGTGTTGCCTGTATCACATATTTCTAAACATCTTTGATATTTAATAAAAACCAATAAATTTTGTGTCTTCGTAAAACATTTTTTTTGCTTTCTAGATTTGCTTATTTGGTTGTTCTCCGTGTATATTGTGACCACAATATTTTGTTTCAGATAAATTCATGATTAAATATAAACCAAAGCAAGACGAAATTGGAGAATCGTGGGAGAAAAATAGCAATATTAGTAAATTGAATATAAAAATAGTTTTTTTTTAACTGCTTTACGTCTCTTTTTAACATCGAGGTCTTTTAGAGACGGGAAAGGATGGGGGGCAAGGAATGGGAAGGAATTCGGCCATGCATCCCGGCATTTGCCTGGAGTGATTTGGGGAAACCATGGAAAACCCAAATCTGGATGCCCGGACGGGGATTCGAACCGCCGTCCTCCCGAATGCGAGGCCAGAACGCTAACCATTACACCGCCCCGCTCGGTATAAAAATAGGATCGGATGCAGTCGGAGAAGTAAGAGAATTCTGTTAAAAATTAAAATTACAACTTATGGCTGAAGCAGGACTGATGTTAAAAGAAGAATAGTACTAGAGAAAAGTGCCTTCTTGAAAAAGATATATCTTTGAGTTTCAAATATTGATCTAGGACTAAGAAATAACTTTTAAAACTGTATGGAAAACAGCACTTTATGGTAGCGAAGCATGGACTTTAGGAAAATTGAAGCATTTGAAATTAGTGTTATAGAAGGATGATGAAAATTAAGTGGACGGATAAAGTACGAAATAAAAGTTTTTTTTTTAATTTTTTTTTATGATGGGTGAGGAAAGAAAATTGTGGTCTTCCAGAAAGAAGAGATAGGATGGTAGGTCATGTTTTAAGACATGCAGGATTTGTTAATGGAGGGAACAGTCGAAGTTAGGAATCGTAGAGGAAGACAGAGATTGGAATATAGGAAGTAGATACTAGAGGACGGGTCTTGTTCGGGATATGTTGAGGTGAAGAGGATTGCATCAGCCCAGTCGAGAGACTGATAAGTTACTGTCATCAGTGATGACAGTAATGACGGTCTCCGTGCAGCACTCGAGGCGAAGAGCTCTGCTGCTGCAGTGTATAGAAAAAAATAGCTAATTATCGTTTTTTCTGAATTTAAAACTGACAATTTATTCTTTTTAGCGTAAACATTTTTGATTGTTGGTTTCAGTTTCACTAGAATCGTGCAGCATCAATTTGTGAGCGTTTTGCGAAAAGGACAGGAATATAATTTAGCGTGCTTATGTACGCAAATACGGGACTCCGCAACGCACCACCAGCCCATATTACAAAATTCTGCCGGAAACATTTATGTTTCTCTGCAGTTCGGTCGCGGTTCGAATTTACGGGCTTTAAAACTGGCCTTCACCATTGGCAAAGCTTTTCTTTGTTAAAGCGAAGAAGATTGGACGATCCGTGATTCGGATTCAACGTTAAACTGCAGGCCCCCTTTACCTGGTAGGAGTATCAAGTTAGATTATTTGGCTACGGTACTGTAACTAGGTCTTTGAGACCGCACGAAATTGTTATTCCCGTAGTGATATAGTAGACTGATAGGGTGATATCCAATTTACGTATCAGAAACATACACTTCACAAACAGAACAACAGAACACACATTAGAACAAAGCTTACGAAGGCGGATTAAAAATTTATCTTAATCCATTATAGATGACGATGCAATCGGAAAGTTTCGTCTGGTGATTGTTATTCTTTCCAAACGGTTATGTTTCTTAAGACATTGTGTAAGTTTATGTATCGTTACCAGTTCCCTCTCTTAGCGTGATAGTGGTGTTTGATCTGTTTGTTGCGTGTAAACAGAGCGCCTAATCATAATCCTGAACACGACTCTTCTCTCGCGTTTAAGCTCATGACGTCATCCTTTCATCGCTGACGTTTTGGTGAGCACATTGCCTCAATACACGCAAGTGCAGCTACTAGTATGAGTGATAACGACTTGCAATGTTAGTCCAACAAACACAAATCGTATTATTTGTTTGTTTTTTTTGTTGTTGGTTTTTATTTGTTGTTGTTTTTTTTGTTGTTGGTGTTGTTGTTGTTGTTGTTGTTGTTGTTGTTGTTGTTGTTGTTGTTTTTTTTTTTTTTTTTTTTTTTTTTTTTTTTTTTTTTTTTTTTTAAACTACTTCATTATAAAATTTATAATAGTTTTACATTACCCGTTCAATTTATGTTGGAGGCAGTTGGGTTTTACCGAAATACTTTGAAGTCACTATTAAATTAACTAAACAAGAATTCGTTCGTCACCTTTGTGGAGGACCCGAGCTTCGATAAAGTGAAAACTGAGTGGTGTACCTAGCAGTGAAATGATTATAAAAAAAACATTGCTCAACATGAGGAATTCTTAAGGAATCCCGACTACAGCGGAAATAACTTTTCGGCAAGAGACACAAAGCGTGGACTTGCTACCTACTAAACACCGCTTCCTGCACATGGATTACGTAAATGGAGACTTCTAGCAAACTTAAATAACAAGCTATAAAACGAGAAAGTAATGTGAACGTTGAGTGGATGTGTTAATAAAGACGATAACTTTATTTTTTTCTTACGGCTTTGAAGTCATTAGAGGCGGGAAAGGACGGGGGACAGGGAACGGAGGGGTTCGGCCATGGCCTTTTGAAGAAAGCATCCCGGCATTCACCTAGAATGATCTGGGGAAACCATTGAAAACCCACCTGAATGCTAAGCCAGCGTGACAGTGACACGTTATCAAATGAATGTTAGGAATGTGCGTGCGGGACTTTGTGTTCCAATAACAGTATCAACTGGGTGACGACGAACTATTTTGCACATACGACGTGAATATGGCGCGTTCCGTGATTGGCCGCTCACTGTCTTCTTCGAACAACTTACGAAAAAGCGTGGCGTATTTGGAGAGGAGTCTCATCTGTCGACATTGCAAGCTGGTTTATTTGGGTTGGGCCGAGAAGCCGACTTCTATTGGCTTCCGATCCTGCCCTCACCACAACAAGGGTCTTGACTGCGACACAGAGATGACAACGAGACATTCTGCGAAATACAGGATATCTGTTCTGGTTGACCGTCTCAGCCAAGCTGGCGGTAATATGTTCACCAATAGAAGCTTTTTACTGCAAATGAAAAACAAAACCTTTGAATCGCAACTGTGTAAGAAGTAAAGTCTATTGCTCTATCTGCATTTATTAATTCATCACTAGCCAAGAGTATTTTATTTATGTTTTCAAATGTGAATAAACGGTTGAGTGACTTGTTTAATTTTGAAGTAAACGTAAGCCCTAAGTTATTGTTTGTTAGTTAAAATTTTTTTGTTTTCTATCTAGAAAAATTATTGTTTCATATCAATGATGATAAGGAATTTTTTGATGAATACCTGCAATTGCATAAAAACTACCCACCAACATTTTACCTTATTCCACGTTCTACAAGAAAAAATACATTGACCACGATCACCGTTCTAGGATCGTGTAAAAACTTGACCCACACAAAGATGATTAATGTATAAAAGTAACGGAAGAAAATACTTAGGATGTGTTTCCGCCAGCACTCATTTCATACTGACATCTCACATCTTTTATTACTACAAGAGTAAGGTGAAAGGTTCTTGGCGTGGCGCAAAAATGGAATTGCTACCTAATTTTTTGTTGTTTTGATGTTATTGAAATTGCGAACACCACAATTTTCTTGTTATGGCTTTTTAAAGTAATATGTATCTAATTGAAATGGATTCCTTGTTTTGGACAGCTTGTGAACAAGGGAAATTCGTCCACAGTTGGTAAAAAATTTATGAGGAGACTGCTGCTTCATTTTCAACACTGAAGAAATGTACGGCTAAATTTAAATTGGTCGTACATCTCTTAAAGTGATCTACGTGATGAAGGACCGAAAATTGCAAGCACAGATGAAAATGTGGGTAGTATGCTATTGGATAATAGGTGATCAAAGGTGAATGACGTCGCTGAGGACTTAGGCGTATTAGAAGAAAGGGTACAGCACACTTGAAACCAAGAATTAAATAATATACAGCTAATGCTTGTCAAAAAAGAAAGAGTAATCACAACATAGGGTAGAAGCCGATGTCTATATTCCGAAAATGGCGAAGAAAGTTCAGGGCCAGTTTTTTTCTGAGATGCAAAAGGGATTCATTTAATTGATTACTTTGAAAAAGGTAAAACAATAACTTCCGAATATTGTGCAAGTCTGCTGAACCAGAGACTTGGATTTTTTTATTATTATTATTTTGCCTGGTATTCGGAATGAAGCGGTTTCGAATCTTCGTCCAGATCTTGGTTTCTCATGGTTTCCAGAAACTTCCTTCAACAGACAATCTTCTTTCGTCAGGACAATTCACTTGTCCACAAACTTGTTTTGGTACTAAGAAAACTGACGGATCTGAAGTAGGAATTGTCCGACCATCCATCCAGTTCATCAGATTTGGCTCTCTCTTACTCCCACCGTTTTCCAAATCTACAGAAATGGGGGGTTGGGGGGGGGAAGTATTATTCAGACCTTCCAGAATCACACATCAGGGAAGGAATCCAATAACTGAAGAAACGTTAGAAAAGTACATTGAAAAACGTAAAACGTATAAAAATAAATTGATTTATGAAACTAAAACACATTCTATGACTGTCCTGGCGTTTTTCTACAATGTTTCTGGTGTAGTTATGCGGTTACAGTTAGAGGCTAGAACAACCAAGGTACCAAAACTCCTTTCACGGAAACAGAAGTGATATGATCCGCAAAGTAAGCAGACGGTGTCAAGAGTTTATTTTTAACTTCGTGATTTCTGAAACTAATCGATCTTCCTTGCTGCGAATTTTTGGATGATAGGTTCGAATGTTTTAAGCAAGAAATTTTGGTTTGTTTAAAACTGTATGCAATTGTGAAGTAATTCACACGCGAGGTAATTATATATTTATGTTTTACATCTGATTTCCGATTGTACCACTTAAGTACAATTCTTATGCGTTTGATGACAAATTGTAATAAGAATTTCTTATTGTGTCAAAATAAATGTATTAAAATAATTTTATTTGGAAGCATTTACAAGTCTGACTATATGACATTGAAGATGAATGTTTATGCTATTTGCTTCGATTTAAATGTAAAGGGGAATCAATTCTGATTCGTTTCCTCTTTCTGTTACCTACCGTGGAGTAACCTAAAGATTGTTGGGGAGTTTTATGACGTGATTTTATTTTCTGCTTTACTGTGTTTCTTGCTGTTTCCATAAATATAGTTGAAACAAGTGAATACTCTGTCAGTCACAGTTTTGGTGTCTAAAGTAAGACTGAAGTATATTCTGGGATATTAAAGATATGGTCTTCAACGAAAGAGTTGATTTAATCAATGTTTTAATACAAAGCTCACCAGAATAATATTTTTCATATAATTTATCATCAAACTTTGCTTAAAAATCAATTTATTATTTTTAGTGCTCTAATACACATTATGATAAATTGTTCTTTTTGATTGATCCAACAACCGTTGGCCAAAATAATTAATCACATGTTAAATAGTGGCAGCTGCTAACACAGGCTTATCCGTATCCGCCTTAACTTATGACGCACATGCTGTTGTGTAACGCAATTACTAAAGCCGTACGTTAGGTGACGTGCTGTATCAACCATACCATCAAACTGGTATTCAGCAGTAAGATCAACTTTCCTGTGATTGGGATATGCTACACATTGTGCAAAACGTAAATTTAACGTAAAACGCCTCTCAGCATTACTGGCCAGCGTGGTAGAGGAGGGGTCATCAGATTTTCTCATGACAATTTCAAACGTTGAAACTTCATTTTAAATTTAACGTAATATTCAAAACCTAAGCTCATAAGCGTGTACCCACGTCGCGGAATCACAGAAAATAAAGAGGATGAGAAAAACTTATACGAGTATTAGTTCACCACCAGTAGAAGTATGCACAAGCAGGACAGCCAGTTTCTTTCCTTAAGATATACAGTTTTTTACGGAATCCGGACCATAGAATGGTCGTATTATTTTTCTGGAGAAAAAGGGTAGCTTTGCCAGAGAAAAGGGAATTCAAAGCCACGTTGGGGATCGAAACAGAGACCTTTAATTTCGAAAGCCATCAGTCCTAAACCAGAAAAAAAAGTTAAAACTTGAGGGTAAATTTGCAGACAACATTATTGACTTCATTTGTATATAGGTAAATACTTACTAATATATTAATTGATACAACTTTGGAGGCAAACACGCCGTAATATCTGATAGGACTACAGTTGAAACGGCTCTGGTGTGGCCGCACTGGACACCTCATTGTTTAAGGAAACATTGCGGAAATACATTCGATTAATGACTTCTAGGGTAAATGATGTCACTGCTACCAACTTTGAAACCATTTACGTTACTGGCAGCATTAATTTTTTATGTTATAAAGTCCGTAGATACATTTCATTTCAAGAAACAAAAGTTTAAGATTCAAACATTTGAGGTCATAAAAAAAAAAATTGTCTGATGCCTGGAATTTTTTTAAACGAATTTTTAGGTAGTTTTTGCTGATCAATTCGAAAATAACTTTTATTTTTCTGTATCAGATCTAGATTTTTTACTGTAGTCATCTCAATTTTACTTCATTACATTACAATACATGTTTCCAACAGTGAACAGGAGCTCATATTAGTGTGTTTTAGCGGAATTGAACAAGTCTGTTTCTTTAACAAATTCATTTTATTAATATAAGATGCAAAGAATATTAAGTGTTAAACTGTGCATGATCCATAAAAAAACACAAACATATATTCACAATTTAAAATGCAAAGATTTCCCCCAAAAATTAAAGGAATAATTTTACTCTTCTTTGTGCACCATAAGTGTTGAGCAACCGGCTCATCTACTTTTATACACCAACAATAATCTGCCATCATCACAACATCCTTTGCTACCGGGTTTCAATCTCCTTGAGGTCCTGATAGAATCGTTCAGGTCTCCGAGATTTTCAGGAAAGCGATCAAGATGGCTAAAATGAAAATGCTTTTTGATGCCCATATTCACGCCAGTACCACGAAAAGTTGACACCATATTGCTAACAAGTTTTTCATTTTGTGTTTCCAAGAAATTTTTTTACTACTTCTACAAAGGCTCTCCAAGCTAATACTACATCCTCGTGCATCCTTTACGCGAAATTTGTGTCTTTTATGATCATACGGATCATTGGTCCATGAAAAATCACTGCTTCAAGATTTTCAAATATGTTTTCTGGAAACACACTACATATATAATTGAAGCACTCCCCATGTTTGGCCAAAGCTTTGACAACTGTAAGTTTGATGTTTAAATGTGGGATGATGATTTTTTTTTTCGCTCAGCTAAACTTCTAATACAGGGCGTTCGCCGGGAAACGCAACCCACTGTTAGCGCTACAAGAAAGAAACTGCTCCCGGCGAGCGAGCGCTCAGTTTCCGCCATTGTTCGACCGTCGGCCGCGGACTATTTCATAATAATTACGCTTCATAAACTTCATAAACTTGTGTGCTAAGCATTTAAATGTGACGTAATTCATTAGCTTACCTTATAAAAGATGCTGGAAGTGTTGACCCTCTTGTGTAATGCACATTTCACATCTTCTGAACATATTTCGAGACACACGCTGCCCTAACTGACTTAATGATTTTTTGGGTGACTGTTCTAGTCGAAAAGCGATATCGTCAATTTTCTCCTCTGTGAGAATACGGTTGACCGACAGTCTCTTTTTGTTAAAAAATGAACCCGTTTCTCTTACTTTTTTAACCAGACGCAGAATTGTTGATTTAGCTGGCAGTAAAGCGCCAGGAAATTCGCGACGAAATTTACTGCGACACTTTTTAAACGACTTCTTCTTCACATATGTATCGTAGAGAAATATTCTTTGTTGCAAACTGTAACGTACCATAATTTTACTCACACTCAAACACGGTACAGATTAATAAGAGTATGAAGCCCCAAACCAGCCAAACCGCAAAGAAACGTTTATTCACAACACTGATTAATAAGAGACTGAAGTCACAAACTATCTACAATGCAAAGAAACCGTTCTTAACAATGTAAGGGTCACTGCACTGCACTGTTGGGGCAGCGGAGGTGTTAAACAGTGCGGTGATTCACGGTGCCGTGTGGCGGAAACTGCAGGCTTGACTGACCGAGCAAGTTGCCGACGGCAACAGACTGGGAGGGTAGCGTTTTCCGGTGAACGCCCTGTATATTGGCAGCTCTACAAGGAGCCATATCTATTCGAGGGGCCAGTATTTCTAAACATACTGATTATCACGGTCTCTATTATCCCACATGGAAAGGAAGTGTGGGTATTTGGTATAGCCAGAATGCTGTCTTAGGAGAAAATTCACTAACTGCAATTTTGGCATCCGAAGGTATTATAATAAATCAAAATTAGAATAAGGTGATAAATCAATGCAGTAGATGTAAATGCGCACGTAATAACCTTAAATACATATGGATGGGATAGGGTGGGTGAGCTTCGTAGCTCCGGATAGTGACAGTTTAAACGCGGCATGTGTGATAACTCACTGCAAAAAAATAAACACAACTTCAATCTTACCTCACGTGCCGATTTTCCATGTTAGATTGAGAAGAAACATATGGACTGTCACTCGCACACATACACTTATATACATTATTCACTCTGACTTACACCGAGCGTAGTGGGTGTAGTGGGTGAACGGTTAACGTTCTGGCCTCGCATTCGGGAGGAAGCGGGTTCGAATCAACGTCCGGACATCCAGATTTGCGTTTTACATGGTTTCCCCAAATCACTCCAGGCGAATGCCGGGATGCTTCCTTCAAAAAGGCCATGGCCGAATTCCTTCCCATTCCTTGTCCCCAGTCCCATCGCGCCTCTAATGACCTTAGCCGTCGACGAGGCGTAAACAAATAAGTAAAAATAATAATAATAAATAAATGACTTACACCCAATATATGTCGGATCCAGAGTACGGGGCTACTCTACTAGATGGCGCCACAGACGCAGCGAGTAGGATGTCAGCGCCACAGCGACTGCGGTGACTCACGAGGGCAGTACACAGCACACTGCGCACGGGGCTCTCTTCATGTCTGATCATCGAGGCAACATCATTCCGCTATCTGTCATTGTGTATTGTGAGACTGAGCCTAATAAACCTGATCCTTGTATCAGCTGTGTTCTCGTAGTTACTCTCTACTGTCCGAGGGATGTCTACAGCCTACATTCGCTATTGAGCCATCTACTTCGATCCGGGAATTTCATTCAACCCGCCTGACTCCTGATCTTTCCAGGATGGATTCGACATCAGAAGCGGGACTGCCCCCGGACTGGGGAGAGCTGCAACGACACAACCCAATGCAGCAACATTTCGTGCCTAGTTGGATGCCGAGCAGCAAAACCCGATGGAAGACGTCGCGGCAAAAAAGCCGCCTATAACCAGCACATTCGCCTATCTCGACCCCAGACTGCCAGCAAGGACAACCCATCACTGACAAGGGACACGCGGCCTGTGCGGGCCGTCTGATGTCAACACTGACAGCACGCTCCCAGGCCCGCGTCGCAGTTAAAATAATCGTGGATAATATTGTGGCCAACCTAACCCAATCGCAACAGACAGCATACAACAGGGAAACTACCACAGACTTGCCGATTCGAGAACTACAAGCCATCACATGCCGGAAGAGGAAGCTGACTACGGACACTCGCAGCAGTAGCTGCATAGTACCATTCTGAATACCACTGACTGCCTGTTACCACAATGGATGTGTTGGACGACAGGCTGAGAATCCTTCGACCCGATCAGAGCAGCAGAACCAGGGCCAGCGTTCAGCAAAGCAGCCTGCTACCGTTGCGGATCCAGAGGTGATCGGGCAGTGCAGTGCCCACGAGAGCGGATACTTGACGGAGAGGCAGCCCGAGACAGTGGAGTCGCTGCCCACATCTCCACCTACAAACAGGTCAGCTGGTGCATCAGGAGCCGTCCAGGCGGAATGCTGAATAACAACGGTGAGTCCCATCAATTTTATTCTGGCCTCGGGTTCGAACGATCCCCCTTCAAAGAGTAGCCATCAAGTTGTTAGGAAAACTGATACACCTGGCCGGAGTGTCGCTAGGCTTGGGCGCTAACTGCCAGGGAAAGATGTTATGATCGTAGACACGTTTCTCCACATGCTTTGTAACCATAAGCTAGTAAACAAAATATTACCAGGGCAAGAAATCTTGTAACAAGGAATCGACGCTAAGTCAACTAGTTACCGTTAGCAAAAGCCAAAAAGCGCGTGGATGTAGCAAATTTGTCGGAATCTGACCAATCTAACCATCATTAAAATAATCAGATGTCCCACCCTAAGATCGCCCACCCTCGCTAAATTGCTTGCGTTCTATACACTCTTCATAGGTAACGGACGAGGCGTTAACATGGCGTATCGCACATGCGATTCGTAGATCCATGCCGCATAGTAGTATCGGCCCCATAAGATGGCACTAGGCAACAAAAAAGACCGAGAGGCAGAAAGTATAGGAACTATTAAACGCAAGCATAATAACGGCTTGACTTTCGCCATTCGCTAGGCCCGTATTACCGGTCAAAAAACACCTGTTCCGACGGCACGTAACCGGACAACAGGCAATTCAATGACAATACCATCACAAATTAATTCCTATTGCGTTCTAATTGAAGACCATATACCAAATGGTTCACTTGTTTTGCTGTTAGGATATTCTAAGTGGCTTCCATCAAATACGTGCAACCGAGGACTCTGCTGGAAAAAAAAAATAAAAAAAATTCTTATACCCGACGGCAGGCGCAGTTTTCCAAAGATCAGTAGTAAAAGCTTTAAGCACACTAGCGCATACCATAGCAGTAGCACATATGGACTACTTTCTCATCCACCACCGCCACGAGATTCATTTTGAATACAACCAAATTCACATTTCTTAAAAGCCATATCGAATACATAGGATTTGTCACAACAGGCGGAAATGCTTGACCGAACCTAAACAGGATAGCCGCGCACACGTATCAACTTCCTTCTCCCCTCTCTGGATCACGAAACTGCGACAGTTTATCGGGCTTGGCCTTAAATTTCGACAATTCAACCCTAGCTTACCAAGTTATGACCACATTCTTCAAACTCGCAGGAGGAAACACCAAGGCGCTAGACTACCAAAGGACGATTTCAATACAATAACAGCAACTCCTTATTCGTAACATTTTGTGGCAGAAGATGGTTCAAAAATTAATTGATTTAGATAATGGTGAAATGAAAGTGTGACCCTAGTTTACACAGTTCCACTTGTCAGTTAAAGGAAGGGAGCACCAGAGGAATTTTTGGCATTGCAATTGTTTTCTAACACCACGGCGCAAGCAATACGCTATTTCATGCCAAAAGAAGAACTCGTTGCTAAATTTTTCCAGCTTGTTAACAACTTATTCGACATTATGAGCAGTAGAGTACAGTCGGACAACAAGCCGTTAGCATGTGGATATGGTGTTTACCATGATATTCAAGAGAGAATTTTGAGACAAATGTATGAATGCTGTAAAAAAAAGAAAAAAATGGAAGTTGGTAGATTCAACCCGCCCGACTCCTGATCTTTCCCGGATGGATTCAACATATATAAAATAGGGATGGAAATTTAGACCTGATATGTCAAAATAAAGGTCATATTTGAAATTAGGGGACCAATTTCATATGGAAATGGTGTTTATTTTCTAAACACCAAAATCGTTGTAACCCAGCGATCTGTATGGTCTCCAGAACTGGTCAGATTTTGAACCTAAACAGGTTGTGTGCCGCTTTAAGTATAGTATTTCAATAGATTAAACCAAAGTGTTCCACGTATTTTTGTACAGTTTTATACTTAGAAATTAAAATGAAGCAGCAAAGCTACACGAACATTATATTAAAAACCGATAATTTTACGTTACTTCGGAAAATACAGTATCATGACTTTTAGAATTGGTATCAAGGGTATCAGAGAATGGCGATGCATATTTTACCTGAAATGTAAATCACATTCCTAATCTTAGTTAAACATGAATTCGTTTGGAGAACCCAGTTTTAACAATGAAGTAAATTCTGCCAAAAGTGGGCAGTAATTCATTTAGATTTGTGCTTGTTAGTGAGGTTTGTGTGTTATGATGATGCTATCATATTGATTTAAATAACATAGTTATATGAAATTCACATATTATTATTATTATTACTCCGCGATTCACTAAAAGTGTGTGGAGGAGAGTGCATTGCACCTATCGAAAAGGGTTATGGTTTGGAAGGGTTATAAGGGATATGGCAGGAGGCGCCCATGGGCTATTGTGAGGAACCATCCCCGCATTCGCGTGGAGTGATCTGGGAAAACCATGGAAAACCCAGATCAGGATGGCTGGAGTGCTTTATCGAAAGCTACTCCTGTCGGATTTTAAGTTTACTCGCCCGGTAAATCCTTTCTATTCCATTCCCTAATCGCTCGTGGGAAAAATGAGTACAGAAATGAATCGGTTCTGGCCCTGATTTCTCTTATCTTATTTTCGCGGTCATTTCGAGCTATGAATGTTGCTGGTAGCAATATTTGCTGGCTGTCATTCCGAAATACGTCTGTCGTGAATTTTTCAATTAGCTTCCGCTGAGAGCAACGCCTTCGGTGTTCCAGGTCTTCCCAACCTAACTCCTTCAACATCCCACTTAAGCTTTCCCTCCAACTATATATACCTGTCACGAATCGGGCGGCTCTTCTTTGGACCTTCTCTAATGCCTCCATTAACCCCTTTTGGGGGGTACCCCATACAGAACAACAATACTCTAAGTGAGGACGTACTAGTGACTTGTATACAATCGATTTAACTTCCTGAGTGCATTGATTTAAATTACGACCTAGAAATCTGAGCATACGATACAACAAATAACAAAATTATTGTCCCTAATTGTTATTCTAGATAAGAGATACCTCTCAGGCTCAGCGGCAGTAAGGTAGTAAGAAATGCATGTAGCGGCGCAACCATTGTCATCCTGACATGTTGACAGATGGGAGAGGCGGATAGAAAAGATGGCAACGGTTGTTCGCACGACATGCGTTCTCACTCGCGTGTGAACAAGTGGCGTGAGAAGCGAGCATGGAAGTTTCATAGGTGACATCCTCAACGAATTGAGCTTACGTGGTTTACCCCCATCTACGAAAATACTGCGGTTACATGTGACAACAGAATCTAATTCATGCAACATGAATGAAGCAAAGTTTGTCAGATCGAAAATGTTTCACAAATAACGACTGTATGAAACGGATGCAACGATAGTGGGTCCTAGGATCTGCGAAAGAACCATGGAAGGAGATTTCTTCCACCGAGTTACGGAATACATAATACTGACAAGTAGGAAACTGCACGTTTTTAGTTGATTGTTAATGTATTTTGACATGTGCTGCCAATTGCCGGATGAGAGAGGAGCAGAGGTAGAGGTGAGGAAGGCTAACGAGGTTTCTTGGACGGGAGGAGAGCTTGAGGACTGGTGGTGGAGATCTGTGTTTAAATCCAACTGGCAGCGATCACTCGCTAGCAGTAAATTGTTACAAGTTCTTACAGTAATAGCTGAGACTTAGCTGGTTCTTTCTTTTTTAATGTTGAGACATCTTCCTGAGACAAGGTGCTAAGTTTCTCCGGTCGGATGTTAGTGGTGAGGCTAGATGACAGACCCAAGAACTTACGGACAGGCGATAAAGTTATTGATCATTTTAACAGTAACTGCACCAAACCATCTTTACTCGCAAACGCCCAGTTAACCAGTGGCAAAGCAATTTGCACAATAAGAATTCTTATTCTACTGACAATTAAAGAGTTCTGCCGGCGCCCATATTTTTGTAATTGTTGCAATTTCAATCGATGTCATGTCTTACAAAGAATCAAGTGTTTCATTTAGGGAACGTCCATAAAATACGTGGTTCAGTCTAGGAGGGAAGGGATCGGTAGAAAGCTACGGTGGGCTAAGGGGTGGGGGGATTTCCGAGCCAAGTCATCTTTCCTATTCCTATTCCTATTATTTGACACATTTCAAATAACGTGTACATAACACACAACAGCATGTGAATATTTATTTCTGTCATTTAATTATCTCTGTTTGTAATTTACGATAGTCTGACATAAGAAAACAGTACAAAATGTCTTCTGAAATGAATAGGTAGAAAAGCTACGTGCCATGCGGGGAGAGGGGCAAAAGCCACGTCGGGCTACGTGGGGCTACCTGGGGGAGGGGGGGACGGGGTGTTTTCACGCTCCCTTATCTGTAATACTGTCGAAATGATAGTTTGTCCTTGTATTAGTGATTTCACTTGTGTTGATCCTTTTAGGTGAAGAGAAAAAATGTGTTGATATTTAATTTCCACTAAAGATGTAATAAATCACCGTTTTGTCAATCAAATTGTTGAATAAATCGTCAGGTTATGACATTTAAATTTCAGTTTCTATAAAATGTTAAAATCCCTTTTCATTTAATAACTTTATTCAGCATTGAAAATTAAACTATCGAATGTTAAATATAATAACTTTCGCGTAATACTATTGGGACGGAAGCCGAAACATCACACTTTCAACAGTAGATAACACAAACGTATTTTTTTATTATTATTATGAACTTTCAGCTTCGCTAATTCTGGCCTCGCATTCGGGAGGACGGCGGTTCGAATCCCCGTCCGGGCATCCAGATTTGGGTTTTCCATGGTTTCCCCAAATCACTCCAGGTGAATGCCGGGATGCTTCCTTCAAAAGGCCATGGCCGAATTCCTTCCCATTCCTTGCCCCCATCCTTTCCCGTCTCTAAAGACCACGTTGTTAAAAAGGGACGTTAAACTGTAAAAAAAAAAAAAAAAAAAAAAAGCTTCGCTAAATAGTTTGTCAAGCCCGTAGTTTATGTTTAAGCTAATTTCTTTTGTATTTAGAGACTAATCATTAATATCAGTAACATTTGCTGGTTTTTCTTATCCATCTAGTGCAGCTAACCATTACAGCGGACTGGTGGCTCAGTGGTTAAGGCGTCTGACTGGAGATCGAAAGGTCCCCGGTTTGAATCCCTGTCTCAGCGGGGATTTTTATAGGCACTTAACCCGACCTTCACCTCTTGCAAAGCTTGTTGTGTAATGTGAAGGACGCCAGAACGCTTCCGTGGTTCAGATTCCACGTTAAACTGTAGGTCACCTGTACCCTGTAGGATTGACGGGTTAGGTTGAGGCGGCTACGATAGGGTCGGAATGCGCAACCAGTAGAAACCCTGTCACCAGGTCATTCCGACCACACGGAATTATTATTAGCTAACCATTAACATTAGTGGTTTTATTAATCTCCATATGTTCGTCGATGTCTCTTTACACAGTTCAGGTAGAAATGTCTCAATTTTTATTTTCATCAGTTAGATAGTAAAGATAGAGCCTTTAAAAGCCATTTTCAGTTATTCTTTCTGTGGCACAATCGTGCCATTTCAAACGTTCAAATAAACGCTGCAGCACTGGACCGACAATCGGATGTAATTGTGAACATAACGTGTCTGGTTATTGGTTTTGACGGGTAATGAAGAGCGACGAGCGACGATGTATAGTATAGCTGAAGACGGGTCGGGTAATTAGTTTGCCAGAGGAGGCTTTGTTGTGTCAACTCCACGCCACTGCCTCCTGATCCTCTCAGGCAATTTCGGTGGAAAGTTCTCCAGTGACAACGTTCACTGTGGAAAGTATAAACCACACACAAGAGAAATTGTCACACATGATGCAAACAATTTTCTTCTCGTTTTAATAGTATTTGTGAAAATTAATCCTTAACAGTTGTGGGAGATTGTATAGCCTTAATAAATGTATCAACTGAGAAATAGCATTTGAAAACACGAAAAGCCTAGCACAAAACTAAATTTTATGTTTTGGAGAGTCATTTGATAAGTGATGCATTCTCTAAGTTTGTATTTTCTTAGTTTTTTTAGTCAGAATAGCTGCCTTCAAAGTATAACCGGTTTCGTCTTTACTATGCTGTAATTTAAATGAAAGAAATGACGATTGCTGATAGTGTGGGTTAAAATTTCAATGTTCTTTTTTTTCTGCAAAGCTTTTTGGGGATATTTTCCTTCGAATCGAAGGACGTGTCAGTCCAGTGATGATTGTTAAATGACGACTATGTTTTCAATCCCTTGACGGGTTTGATGCAATCTTCCATCTCTTTCTATCCTGAAATGCTGAACTATTTTCTTTAAACCTGCTACAAAATTTGTCCTCAATTCTTTTCTTAATTCCTGCAGAACTTAAATTCAAACTCACAATCCGATCTCATATTTTTATGATTTTTTCACGAAATCTCTTCATCATCAATGATATTCAGAACGTGATATTTTTTCAGTTTACAGGATGTTGGCACGGTTCAAAAATCTTTTTTCCTGGCATTCTAAATATCAAACATCATTTCCACAATTTGCTCCGAACAAAGTTTAAAGAAGTTTACTACAAGCCTTAGATAAATTAAATGTTCATAAGTAATTCCAATGCAGCCGTTTTCATGTGGTTGGCGTTTCGTTTCTCATCGAGGCATCATCAGCTACGAATGTATGTTGAAATTTACATTTAGGTTACAATCTTATTATATAATGCTTAACTTAACCCTAATCTGAAACATTTACTGATTCTTTACAACCAACTATTTACATTGGTGTTTTCAGGGTTCGTTACCACACATCTCCGCTTTCCCGCCAAAACATGCTACCGCTAAAGCCTTTGTTTTACATGTTACAAGCTGGATTTAAACATTGCGCCTTATCACTACTCACTTGTTTACGGTGGCCATCTTGTTTTCTTACTGTCATGGTGGTGTGCTGACAGCGCCAGTTTTGAAAATGTGTGAGAGAATGATGTTTTTTTTATTCTGTTATGTATGGTGCGTGAGTGCATTAGCGTTAATTATAAGTACTTAATCTATTGAGCAACTGCTGCCAAATGGTCTACAACAATGTAGCCTCAGATAAATATTTGCTGCTAATAGCTCTAATGGAGACAGCCCTTTCTGTTTGTTTTAGTTATCTTCCTTCCTTTTACCGTCGATTGTAATATTAGTTCCTAAACAACAGGATTTTCTTGCATCTGCTGTTACACTTATTTTGATATTTACAGTAGTACTTTTGTCATTGCAGGTATTATTAATGCGATCTTTGTTGTTACAAAGTCAAGGTGTTTTCTTGGTGTAAATACGTCTTCAATGTTCGGTACTGCGTAGCATCCCAGAATTACAAACGAAATGAAATTGTTCACTTTAAAACGGCTAATAGTCAAAGGCTACAAAATGGAGGACAACGGGTCGAAAAGCGGCGGGCAGAGGAAGACTGAATGGGTGAGGTACATTAGCCGGGATCTCTCTCGCCTCCCGTGCGACGCTAACGAAACAGTGATTCAGTGCACACCGAGAAGCCTTAGAGACCTCTCGCACTCGTATGTCACATGAACTGAGGCAAAATAATATCATTTCGGATGAAATACACAATGGCGCACGATTTAAAAACCCATAAAAGTTAATTTCGAAAAATTGTGACACAGTGAAAATGGTAGGATGCAGTTAGAATTGAAGCAAAACCCATTGGAAATGCGGAGAGTTATCGGCTCAGCCGATTGAACAAGAAAAAGCGGAGAAACTGAAAGCCAAGCGCAGTTTCAAATCTTCTGATGTTTCATCTACAAAGCGTTTTCTTTTGCCTTTCCGTTTCTCTGTGCCGTTAGTCGTCAAATTTAAGTCAGGTGATATTCCAATACATTCTGATACCTTGCAACGTTCTGCGTAAATAGTATCCCAACTGTCTCTCAATTCATTTAATTCTTCCACTAGACTCTTAATGTTGTCACCTTCAACATCAACTGTAGCTTTCCTTGCTTGAAGCACAATGCTACGTACGTTTATTGCAGTTAATACTTTGTACCAAATTGTGTACATGACGATACATTGAAATGATTTCAAATACTTCTAAATGTCATTTAGTTCAGAACGTGCCTCTGCAGTCAAATTTAAGTTGAAAGCAAGTTCAACCGTCCTTTGTAATTCTGGCAAATGCTTAGCAAATGAACGCACGGGCATCTATGCGCGCAGACCATCTCGTTTCCGATAGCCCAAGATAGCCGAAGATCCAATATTTTCTTTGAAAACATTCCATCTTTTGGGACTAGAATGAAAAAAATTACACGTTTTTGAAACAATTCCATCTGTGCAACCCTCCGCAGCATAGACGCCACATAGATATAATGAATGAGCACCGGAAGGAGCAAAACTTGCGAGGGGATTTTCTTTTTATACATGTGCTTGAGTTCAGTGATAGGTGCCAACCATATTGCTCCCGTTGTCATAACCCTGCCCTTTTCCAGGGTTTCCAGAAATCATGAATGAAAAGGCCACGGCCGAATTCCTTCCTGTTCCTCGTCCTCAGTCGTCTCCCATCTCATATGATCCCTATGTCGACAAGGCGTAAAACAAAAAGAAAAAACTTTTCAGATGAAGCATACCAATAGTATCACTCGGTTAAGCTAATTTTTGGCTCTGTTTGTTGGACCAAAATTCCGAATTTGTAAATCAGAAATTTAAGCGATAACCTTCATTCTATCCAGTGAATTATTACTATGATCTATGGGATAACAAATGCGGAATAAACCCTAAACAAGATGCGAAATGACTTGCGCATATAATTACTATTAGGTTTAGTTGGTAAGAAATTATAAACGATGTGTTAGTATACAGGGGGAAAACAAAATAATAGGAACACCTGTGAAATAATGGAAATTCTTTATTAATAGGGGGTTGGACCACCCTTTGACTGAATTACAGATTTAATGCGACGTGGGATAGATGCATAAAGGTCATGGACAATATTTAAAGGTATATTAAGCCATAATGGAGCCACCCCCATGCTTCAAAGTCGACAAGAGGCATTCAGGATTAAACGCTTCTCTGGGCGTTCTCCAGACATAAACGCGTTCGGTCGTCTGAAAAAGGGTGAATGACGATTCATCTGACCATATTACCTGTTGCCACTGCTGTGGGGACCAGCCTTTGTGATCTCTGCACCACTGGCGTCGCTTGAAAGCATCAGTTGCTGTCACCAAGGGTTTACGAATTGCCACTCTGTCATAAATGTTCGCAGCATGAAGTTCCCTTTTGACAGTTTTTGTTGAAACGGGGTCCTGGAGATGACTGTTCATTTCGGATGTTATCTCGGATAACGATTGCTTGTGCTTTCGGGTTACTATGCGCTTCAAGACCCGTCTATCCCTATCAGTAAGCTTTGACTTTCGGCCACTGTTGTGCTTTGAAGACGCCGTCTTACCCTCTTTCGTGTACGCTGTCATAACGGCTGATACCGTACTCCTTTCAAACCCCATTCCGTAACCGATGCTCCACTTAAACGCGCTCCGACAATCATTCCTCTTTGGAATCCTGACAGGTCTGACATTTCAACTTATCACAGACAGTTTGATAGACGAATGCAACGCAGGTGACTGCTGTTGAGAGACTGATACCTTCCTCTTCACGCTCACTAGGTGGCAGACTTCTGTTGCTGGTGGCGCGGCTGTACTGCAGGTATGAAATATGTCATACTTTTTCACAGGTGTTCGTATTATTTTGTCCTCCATCTGTATCTGCGATTAGAAGATCTGTAAAGGATAAGGAAATTTTTTGAAGAAGAAACAAACAATCTACATTCTGTCGTCGTATTTTTATATCGCATCAGTATTATCCACTAACAGAAATCTGGGCCATAAGTGAATACTTGCTGCACTCATTTATTCCCGTGAATAAAAAATACACGGAACAGCCAACATTGGCCGAGGATTGAAAGTTTGGAATTCGAAAGCAGTTTGAACCGTTCTCTACATCGAATTTAGTAGACCTAGGTTGGTAATAGTCCTCTTAGAAATTTCCCAGTGAATACCTAGACGTTTCTTGCAACAATCCTTCACGCATGATACAAAAATTCTTAGAACTTTGTTTAGATCCAGTGTCCCATAATCTCGCTCAGTCATTTGAATCTTGTGGAATGAAGAGAAGTTGACTTACAGTACGATACGGTCCAGGAAATTTGAAGTGTTTGTAGATCGCGTCACTGTGGACAAGGAACTGATAGCTGCGACAAAAGGAAAATAAACGCCCTGTTCCACCAGTGACTGGGAGTTATCAAGTCCGTCCAGGCTTACTAATCTGTACTATGACTCTCTCCTCGGCTGCAGACTGTGATCTGACAATGGGAACTGTAGGCTCTCCACAAAATAAGCACTTCATCAGTGAGTTGTGCTGTCTGCTAGGTATGTCACTATATTGAATGAAATCCTTGTGAACATCTAAAATCTATTTCACTGTAAGGTCGTGGAGTAATAGCTAACGTGTTAGTCCTGTTCTGGCTATCTTGCCCTTTCACACAGGTGATCTGAGCAACATTTTATTTCTGTCCTGTGATTCCTGTTGAATATTGAAAGTCGACCAAGATATGTTACTATTATATACGACGTAATAATCGTAAGTGATGAACAGTATTAAATGCGCACGTGAGTGCACTAATTACAGCAATCCGTAGTATGTCCCAGATACTACAAGTTAATAAACAAAACTCTAGGTTAAACTCACAATGCCATCATACCGGAAACGAATTTATGGTGCAACTAGTCTTGTAGACTATCATAATCTTCAAAAAATCCATTTTTCTCATGATATCAGAAGAGAGATTCACTGCCTCAGAAAATGCAGCAGTAACCGATTGTTGGTTTTAGTATTTTTTTTTTTTTTTTGTTGAGGCTTGTGATAGAACGATCCTTCTATTAATATAATTGTACAGCCAAACTGTCCGTATCAGAGACACGGAGTTTTAGCCGACAGCTGTCTGTCGTTTTCCGTCCGAATCAAGATTTAGCCACGTCTTAAATGAGGCTCGCTTCGTAGCCAGAATTAGGGCTAGTGACGTGTTTTGTTTTTAAGTGAGATCACGTAGAACCATGGGCCGAGAACGAGACGGCTGGTAAAGGGACACAGGTCAAACAATACAGATCGGAAACTATAGAACGTTGCAGTATTGGAGAAACCGCGAGATGCGAGAGTAATCATTTGCGACTATTGTCTGCCAGTGACGTATTTCGAGATGAGTGACAGAGACAATTCAGTAGTAGACAGATAGAGAATTGCGAAGTCCGCAGCAAACACACAGCCGATTAGAAGCCGTACGGCATGGTGATATTGATATTGCGGTTTAGAGCACAGAATTGGTTCTTTTCTGTGTGGTGGGAAAATCATTTATAAAAATTGAAGAGATCGGTAGCTTAGTTTTTATGCAAATTAACTCATTTATTCAAATAAACCTATGTCGCTAATTGTTCTATATGGCGATCGTGGCAGGACCCGTAGAGATCCGTTCAGTACTACATGTCACTACGCTATAGAATTAAAGCATGTCTGACAGGCATAGGACATGTCGCGGTTTGGTTTAGAAGTGTGCTGATAATACCGCTTTTGAAATACAGGTTTGAGAGACGGCTGTCAGCTCAATAATTTGATATTAATCTCTATCAGGATACCTGGCCTGATTCTTCAACTTACCTCTCTAAATGTAGCTCTAACAAACAAATTCGAACCTGACGTTCATGTTGTGTTTCAATTTTTACAAGCGAGACTTTGGGGACAAAACCAGTTGCAGAATACGTAGGAATCTGCTGGTCCTCACAAGCTTTTCTTCCCTCAGAGCTGTCAAGTGTGGGTGGACGAACGACAAACTAAATAGTAAGTGATTCAAAAGGAATCGATAAAAAAAGAGTGTGAAAAACATAAACACTGTCCGTCGCACAGGTAACTGTCTATACCTCGTTGACCTTCAACTGGCGACTCAAGGTAATGTTACCCTTGCCCCTCTCCTGACCTCACCACCTGCACCCGTTGCCTACCCCTCCAAGCTGACCACTGTGTCCAGGCAACGAATGGCAAATTTGTCAGCAGAAACTCTTTAGGGGGCATCCATAAATTACGTGAGGTGAAATAGGGGAGGGGGGGGGGTCCGGCGAAATCTCACCAGATCTCACCAAGGGGGAGGGGGGGGGGGTTCTACGGAAATCTCACGTGAGATTTTGCGAAAAATTTGGGGACAGTAGAGCCAAAAAAAAAGGTCTCAAACTTGCGGCAAAGTCGATTTTAGGAGGGTATTTCGTCAAAAAAGTTAGGGTGTGACCTAAAAAAAAGTTTCCAGGGCGATTTCTGGGGGGGTTCTCACGGACCAGATCTCACTAGAAGGGGGGGGGGGGTCCGGCCAGATCTCACGAAATCTCACCAGGGGGAGGGGGGGTCCAGAAATCCGGAAAAACACCTCACGTAATTACGTAATTTATGGATGCCCCCTTACCCTTCGCATGTTGGAGTAAAGGCAGCGGAGTGGGGATAGAACAGCGACCTTAAGTCGCCTTTATTAACTGCACGCGCTATAACATCACATTTTCCTATCGACAGCTTGGGTAAAATTTTCAGAAGGAAAATTGTACCTCAGCCGGGAATGTTTTTCAAGAAATAGTATTTTCAAAAAATGATTTTATGAAAGTAATTCTTTCATTCGGGACATGGGATGTTCAAAATTTAAATTAGTCAGAAAATTTTCAGTATTTGAGCACCTACATAAGTCGATTGCTCTTGTAGTATTTTAGGTGTTAGTGAGGTTATTTTGAGGGATCTGTAAGATACCTGGTTTGAGGTTATAGGATAATCAATGCTTAAGCTATTAGCGGAGATGATTAAGCGTGTAAGAGCTGAAGAAAATCGAATTATTATGGGAAGCTGACAAGCAATTCTGCGACAGATAACTGCAGTAAATAAGCCAGAAGATTTTTGAGAAGGCGTAACAAACAGGTGATAAGTTTTGCTTGTAAAATTTGATGAAGTCTGTAAGTTGAAAGTAACAAACACACTCCTTCGTCAGGCATATAGAAATATAAAAAAATTAACTGTATTGCATTTAATGAAAAATCCTGAAAAAAAATCTTGCAGCGTATTCATATGAGTAGATTTCTATGTATATCTCATATTATATATCTGACACACACATTGTAGTTTAATAACATAAGGAAGCAGATCCGCATAAACAAAACAGTATGGCAGAGTGCGTTAAAGCTCAAAGTGATAGACATGGAGAAGAAACAGGAGCAACAGGTCTCACCTGTTAACACCATAAAATAAATGATTACTTAAATAAAAGTGTTTATTTAAGAGTAGATGGAGAGATAATATATAATGAATAATGCAGTTCTCATGAAGACAAGTGAAACATATTCGAATTAAATTCGGAGGAGGATAATTAGTGCAAGAACAGCACGTTACACAAACACAGCAAAGAAAAAAAAATATCATACATAACTTTTATTTCTACATTTTAACTGGTCTTTTCCATTCGGAATATTGTAAAGTATTTGTGATGTTTCTGGAATGATATTACGCTCATTAACGCATAAATTGAATTTTAATGGTCAGATTTACATAAAATTTCTATTCTAAAAGCGAATTTGTTAGGAATTTGTCATTAAAGTTTGGTATTAGTGGTTCCATTTTTAACTACAGATATTTCGTTTAATAACTCTACCGAAAAATACTAATATGATAAACATTTGGCAACAATTAATGCCTGATACATTTTAGAAGTAATGGTAAGTTTCATAACAATGATATTAATTGGAGTTGTTTACTCGCAGGTAAATATTTAATAGTTTTTTTAAACCTATAATAATCATATGTTTTCAGTAAAATTTTTATTGCGATTTAATTTTTGTGTTTTATGCATACTGCTATTTATATCATATACGTGAGAGTGGAGTGAATGAATTTAATAATAACGAGAAAATGTAGAGTACTCAATAACTAAATGTGAGAGTTAGCAATGAAAACTATGTTTCATCTTAAATTGTATTAATGGGTTCAAATATATCATGAAAATATACATTATTAAATAATCGACAGAGGGATCATCGAACTTGCATTTAATCAACCGATTCGTTTGTGATTTTTAGGAAAAGAATGTCTTATTAACATGCATGTCAGGTAATATTATTCTACTATTCTTTCGGCAATCAAAATTGAATGGGAAATATACTTACAATGAATCTAAGGAAAGTCTGAAGATGAATGAAACGTAAGTACTAGATAAGTAATGAATAAAAACATCACATACATTGGGGGGAATGAAAAGGACTTGTATTGGCTTCAAAGGAAACCACTTTTATGCTCCGATAAAGGGCTGGCAGTAGAAGCCCATGGAGGATAAAAGAAATATTGAAAGTGATGTTCGATAAGAGGATAAATTTAAATTACTCTTCGAGCAAGTTTAATATAATTGCAGTTCTCTGTGCTTTATCACCAACTGAGAAATTTTCAAGATCTGTAAATGTTTGTTAACAGCCCTGTGTACTGAAAAGTCCGTGTGTAGACTTTCTACAATATGACAGATCGTCATTTCAGTAATGCCAAAAGTCGAACAATTCAAGCAATACAGGTTGGATTAAATAATAAAGATAGCGACTAAACATGAAAAAAGGGCATGTTACGGGACGTCAGCATTGCTCAGGTGTACCTACTAGCGCTCTATCCTTGCTTTCGGGCAGTAGCTGGTTCGAGTGCGGTTTCTGTCTTGGGTAGTTTTAATTAAGCGTTGTATTTGTTTTGTGGCATCCCTAATTTGACAACTCGTAGGGGAATTTCGGGTAGCCCCGGGCACTCAAAATTAATAGCAAATAAAAATAAAAGAAACACATTTTCTGTCCTTATTTTAATCTTAAAATTAAACTGAGAACTTCTGCAGTCATATTAACTAAAAGTTAGTAATCGTAACTTTTTTTTAACTAATTAAATTGAAAGCATTATCGCCTTATTTTTTGGCAACACAAAAGTTGTCGGGTAGCCCCGGACACAGTAACAAATAGTGGCCTAATCCTTTTCTGCTTTACAAAAACCACAGAAATAATGGATATCTGAAGAATCTATATAAACACAATCTTCATGGACTCTGTCTTTGCTTCATAACACTGAATCCAGACTTCTTAAAAAATTTCTAGACGTACGATGCATTAGGTCTATTTTACTTGATTTGCTTCAGAAAGATTTAGAATACTAGTCTTTGTATTCAACGTCATTATAGTACCTTTACCTTTTTACTTTCTCGCTTCGTCCTTTTACCTATCTTTGCCTTTTTTCCCGTCCTCTCCATATTTTTTATATGGTGAAGATGTTAAAATCTGGCCCTTTTGGATTTTTTCGAGCACGCGTCACTAAGCGTTTATTTGACGCATCTCATTCAATAATCTCCAACGAATTTTGACAGGAGCGACGAAAAACATATGCCAGGAACGAAACACACACTAGTGTTGAACTCACTGGGCGCCCAAGCTGCAGCTCAGTTGCATTTGTTTTTCATTTCAAGGTGAGTATTTACAATAAAGTTTTACCGACTCATCGTGTTTGGTTTCTTTGAACTTTAAATATCCGGGACTACCCGCCGTCCGGGGCTACCCGACTTTCGCCTGTAAAAATGTTTGTTCGAGAAATGTAAATCACGCTGGAAACAAAAGGCAGGGTGTAAGCTCCTTCCTGGTATGTGCTGTGTTTACATGTCATGGAGACCATTGGTCAAACTGAACCGTCCACTAACTGAAAACGACTACGTTAAGCTACATGGAAATCATTTGCATCCATTCATTGCCTTCATGATCCTAAACTAGGCTGTGTTTTTGCAGGATGCAAACGGCCAAAATCGTTCACAATTGGTTTGAGAAACATTCTTGACAATTCTAGTGAATGATTTGGTCACCTAGATCGCCAGTCATGAACACAATCGTACGTATCTGGAACATGATCGAAAGCTCGTAAACAACGTCCTGATCCGCCAACACTTTCGCAATTATGGACATCTGTGGAGGAAGCAGGGGTCTTTCGACGACTCGTTGAACCAATACCACGTCGGAAATAGGGGATAGCACACGATTTTAGGAGGTATCCCATGACTTTTGTCACAGCAGCGTATTTTTCTGTTTGAGTTTAACATAGAAATAGTGTTCGAAACTTTAGTGCC
The DNA here is from genome assembly GCA_031002005.1 of Vandiemenella viatica. Taxonomy (NCBI): domain Eukaryota; kingdom Metazoa; phylum Arthropoda; class Insecta; order Orthoptera; family Morabidae; genus Vandiemenella; species Vandiemenella viatica. Next base: position 5,073,352 of record CM061921.1, on the reverse strand, counting down.
GTGTACTGGGAAAATAAAACAAAGCAGAGAATTAAGTTAAATACGAGCGTGTGACGAAACAATATGGCGCCTCAACATAACGTGTCTTGTACTTTACTCAGTGCTACGAAATGTCTCATGTCATTCTACTCGAGGGTGTATTACAACATAATCACAAGCTATGCTAATATTGCTGCTATAAAATCTAAACTACTGCCGTACCATTCTATAATACTCCTAGCAAACTGCAAAAAGCAGTGACGTCACGTAGAGTGCCGGCATCGTACATCTTTAAATAACAGCTGCCGTTACAAATAGGGACACATCGATCTGAGAAATTCAGGAAGACTGCTATGATTTGATAAAGTACGGTTAAACGAGGTAATCAACTATAACCCATGTAAGTACGCAGGAGATTTTTCAAATGTGATGAACTGCGTTGTTATGAAAAAAATTTATTGGCTTTACATTAAATATTTACGGACCCTGTTTTGTATTTTTTTCGTGTGTTGGGACTTTTATCTGAGGAAAGTCGTCTGACACCTGCTATTGGGTTTTATCTGTGAGCGCTAAAAAATGATGTTTTCCGGCAGATACCAGCAAGTGATCCACGTTTTGTGTGAGCTAAAAAATTTTAGACCCTTTAACGTAATGGACATTTACTCGAGTGTTCAAAATGGAATTCTAGAGGGAAATACCACTCCGCCAGAACGAATAGGTGCTTTAAATTGAAACCTATGTTGCCTCGCACGTAGAGCAGCAACACTTTTTAATTGGACAGAAAAATTTATGGGAAGGGAAAAAGAACAACCAGTACCGACCAAACCGCGATTTCCTCTGGAAGGGGGAAGAAACTGCAGACATTCTCATTCAGATTTTGAGTTCGGTTTCTCACTCGGACGCTCTCTGTTACTCGTACTAGAAACGCTGATTTGTGGACGAGGACTTGGCTAATCCTCACTTGGACGAGACGGGACCCCACAGCAGCAACAACTCGTCCGGTCATCATCGGCCGAGAACGTGCAAAGTACATAGACTAACGACTGCATTCCGCGGAAAACGAAAGTTTTTTCAGAGTATGGTAGACGGGAGTAGGGGCAAGAAGTGAAATAGGTTACTTAGGAAACTTCGTGGTTACGGCATATCTAGACAAATATGCGACTGGGTTGCAGACCTTCAGAAGGGCAGAACACAGTGTATAGTTCTCGACGGTGAGAGTTCATCACTTACCAAGGTGAGGTCCGGGGTTCCCCAGGGAAGCGTGATAGGGCCTCTGTTGTTTCTCATATACATTAATGATTTGTGTGACATAATAAGGGGGATGAAAAGATTATTTGCCGATGACGCTATTATTTATCGTGAAAACAAAACCCAGGAAGACTGCGCTTTGTTACAAGACGATGTTACGAAAGTAATTGCGTGGTGTAAGGACTGGCAATTGGAGTTAAACGCTAAAAAGTGCCAAAAGTGCCAAGTCATGCGTGTAAGTAAAAAGGTGACACCATTTAGCTCTGAATATACATTTAATGGTACTATCCTTAGAACGGTAGATTCCGCTAAATACCTAGGGGTAACAATTCGTAATAATTTGTCGTGGAATTAGCATGCTCCGATTTCTAGGTCGTAATTTAAAACAATGCACTCCGGAAGTTAAATCGATTGCTTACAAGTCACTAGTGCGTCCCCACTTAGAATATTGTTGTTCTGTATGGGGTCCCCATCAAAAGGGGTTAATGGAGGCTTTAGAGAAGGTCCAAAGAAGAGCCGCCCGATTCGTGACAGGTATATATAGTTGGAGGGAAAGCGTAAGTGCGATGTTGAAGGAGTTAGGTTGGGGAGACCTGGAACACCGAAGGCGTTGGTCTCGACAGAAGCTAATTGAAAAATTCATGACTGACGTATTTAGGAAGGACAGCAAACAAATATTGCTACCAACAACATTCATATCTCGCAATGACCGCGAAAATAAGACAAGAGAAATCAGGGCCAGAACCAATTCATTTCAGTACTCATTTTTGCCAAGAGTAATTAGGGAATGGAATAGAAAGGATTTACCGGGTGAGTAAACTTAAAATCCGACGGGAGTAGTTTTCGATAAAGCACTCCAGCTATCCTGATATGGGTTTTCCATGGTTTTCCCAGATCACTCGAGGCGAATACTGGAATGGTTCCTGCCATATCCCGTATATCCCTTCCAAACTATTACCCTTTGGAATAGGTGTAATGTACTCTCCACCGCACAGTTTTAGTGAATTGCGGAGTAATAATAATAATAATGATAATAGCCAATCATATAATTTAACTACGTGCTAGCGTTAGCGTTGTTCTTTGGTTGGTCGGCCAATTGTGGTCCAAGACGTTTTTGCCAGACGTCGGGATTCGAGAAGAGGGTTTGATGCGCATCAAAAGTGATGGACGGAAGAAGGCATCTTGGTTAGGGACAAGGCAGGCAACGTCTCGGTTTGTCAGCTGGGAGAGCAACACTGCGTTCCGCCGGGCGAAATTAATGTCACGCTTCACCAGCCAGTAGTAATGTGGCACCAGAAACATGTTCACAGCAACTCAACTAGATACTCTGATTAAAACGCCCTGTAATCATTAAACTTATTTTACTGTCCAAGTTTAATTCACTTCGCACTATTATTCGTATAACTCAGATTGTTTGAGCTATGGAGTAGAGATCGGTGTTTTAATATTCATTTATTTAAATTTTTATTCAATTCATCCCCTCCATAGATATGTCCTTGCTCTCAAGTAATAATAAAATTAATCACCAACTCGGGACATTGCAAGATACAAGAAAAAGCAGCAAACCTATACGTTGAAGATATTTTTGAAGGAATGAGTTCAGGACACTGTAGTATCAACTATTTTTAAAATTTGTATCTGCCTGTCTCTTTGTCCATTTGATTACATCAGGGGATCCAAAAGTGGTCGATATCGACTCCAAGGGGTTGATAAGAGTTTTCCAGGGTTCGATTAATACATGGGGTCGAAAGGGGGTCGATTAATACTAAAGAGGACCAATTAAACTGTCTAGGAAAAAAATGGGAGTATTAGAATAAAAATTCGAAATACAAAACAGAGAAGCAGTTTGAACCTGGAAAACCGGAGTGAATTGCGACTAAAACTTAACAATTTTCAACGGTATATCATTAATTTTGCTGCTGCTCTTCAGAAACTTTCATCCCATAATATCAACTATTTTATTAAAAAGGTACGTAAATACATTTGTAAGGTATTCAATAGCAGTAGCAAAATCCAATATAATTTATGTTAAATTTTGAAATATAATTGTGTATTTTATGTTTTACGAGTCGTACGGTTTAAGATCTATAGGCGACTTTGCATTTATCCCTAATTTTGTTATTATTTTTTAAGATTATAATAACAGTTGAAAATATCTAATTTTTCTCTAAATGTTATTAGGTGGATTTTATAAGATATGGGAACTATAGATTCGTTCGTTGGGTTGTTATGCAGGTTTACTTATTGCTAAAACATCATAAATGCCAAAAAGATTTAGTGTTTTTATTAAATACTTAATCTGGAGGTCGATAAGAAGGCAAATATTCTATGAAGGGGTCGACGGGATAAACAGTTTTGGGACCTCTGGTTTAGATGAACAGGATTCAAGCAGAAATCACGGATTTTTTTGTGTATGGATTTAGGAGCGTCCATAAACTACGTAACTCAATATTTGTGGGGGGGGGGGAGGGGGAGAGGTCGGCAGGGGGTTCCGAGTCAAGCCACGTAGCTTTTCATTAATATTAATCGTCACAGTTAAAATTTGGTACAAAACACCCAACAGCATGTGAATATTTATTTCTGTCAATTAATTATCTGTATATGTAATTTACGATAGTATGACAAAAGAAAACAGCACAAAATGCCTTCTGGAATGAATAAGGAAAAAAGCTACCTGTCACACGGGAGAGGGGGGGAGGGGGGGGGGGTTAAAAGCCACGTTGCGCTATGGGTGGAGGGTGGGATTTCACAGGTGGCCAAAATGGAGCTACGCTCCCATTTGGCGTTGAAGGTAAAACAGAGTATTTTTCATTTCGATTTTAAGTCGGGAAGCTAAGAAATTTAATATTAATTTTTCTTTGAACGCGATTCACGCAAACATTTCTGAACGGATTTAGTTACTTTTAGCAGTGCAGTGCTTATCGAGATTTCAGCGCACGAACGAAACCATCATTCGGTTGTTTTCTCGCTGATGATGTCGTCGAAATACGATCTTTATTTGTTTTAATATAGTAATACACAGCGTGCAGTCTCGGAAGGCATGTCAAGTTTTTTTTATTCACGTCAGCATTTAATATAATTCACATTATAACGTAAAAATCTCGTCTAAACTCACACTTCCTTTATTCGAACTGTTCATAAAAATAAATCACCACTTGAACATCTATCGAAGATTAATCTGTCCTCTTGTAGAATAGTTTTAAAACACAACCGGTATATTTCAGACAATTCCACAATGCCTTAAATAGACTTATAATCTGTATTTGGATAAATTTCCAATATTATAATTTTTCGCAAGAGTTCAACTTTCTTGTTGTTAACAATAAAAAAACGAAATCAGCATTTTTATTAACGTTGTTCCTCTTTTTTCCAAAGATTACTGTAGCCTACAACCTCTTAAATAAATCCAGCTGTATGCTTTTCTCTGTGTTTTTATTTTTCCAGATGTACTTGTATTAAAAATGAAATTAGTATTCCCTATCTCAAACCCAAAGATATTTTATTATAAAGATAGTATAATTCAAACTAGCGATACGTATAAATTTGACAATGTGTTATCTTTTTGATCATCAGAATAATCCGTGCAATAAGTGTCGGGCAACGGTTTGTTGTGTGTCCTTGTCTGGAGCATTGCATTGTATGTGATCCGTATCGCAAGAAAATTTTAGTCTCGAGAAAGCGCAGAGAAGAGCCACGCAATTTGTGATTGCTTGCCACAGTCCTTGCGAAAGTTTTACAGAATTGATATGGAAAGTGGGCTGGGATTCTCTGATACACAGACAACAGTTAACGCATAAATTTGTTGCATAACATGCGAACAACTTCTGTTATTTACGAATACTTCTCCTACCAACGTATTTGGGCCGCAGTGATTGGGAAGATAAGATATGGGAAATAAGATGCCACACCGGTATCTATATGAATCCTTTCTTCCTTCTCCCTTTTCCATTTAAAGGCACAAAATAGTTTTGGTACAAGACGTACTCTGCCACAACGCAATTACCCATGAATTGCAGAGTTCAGATGTGTGTTTTGAATATACATAGTTGTGAAACCAAATCCAAATGGCCGGTAGGCATACAGCGGGATTTAAAATAGGAAAATTCGAAATCTGGATTACCGGATCATTAGATCAAACTCATATCCTGCTGGATGCCGGTCCCGAACGTTAATCATGGGTGAGTGGTAACGCTCTGGCCTCGCATTCGGACGACGTGAGTTCCAATTCGCGTCCGGTCATCCCGAAATCACTCCAGGCAAATGCTGAAATGAAAAGGCTACGGCTGCATTGCTTCCCGTTCCTCGCCCTCAGTCCATTCCCACCTCTAATGATCTTGATGTCGACTACGCATAAAGCTTTAAGACAAGAAAATCAGAACGATAACAGTTCACCGGTGTCGTTTTTTAAATTATTTTTTTATTTATTACGGCTTTACGCCTTGTCGACGGCTAAGGTCATTAGAGGCGGGATGGGACTGGGGACAAGAAATGGGAAGGAATTCGGCCATGGCCTTTTTGAAGGAAGCGTCCTGGCATTCACCTGGAGTGATTTGGTGAAACTCAAATCTGGATGCCCGGACGTGGACTCGAACCCATGTCCTCCCGAATGCGAGGCCAGAACGTTAACCGTTCACCCACCACGCTCGGTTCACCAGTGTCGGTGTGAATGACTGACATTGGGACTTTAGAAAGGCTTTTAGAAGCACCTAGAATTTGAATATTTTCGTAAGTGACATTCATTCTCACAGTACTTGGAGGATTAAGGAATGGTTGAATGTAAGTGTTCTGTTAGGATGAGAACGATGGCTGTTGCCTGTGGCGCTGTCCTGATTCTATCACAGTCCGAGTTGAGAAGTGTAAATTTTTGCTAATTTGGACTCAGTCACTCTCTCGATAACGGAGAAACAGCCGTTTGTCTCATAAAGCACCAGAAAAAGACTGAAAGTCAAGTTAGAAATTACACGACCCGACACGATGTAGCTGGTTGTACGTTCATCGTCCTCCCCGCTGCACCGCTTGTTGACACCCGGGCAGCGAAAGTCGCCGGATCGATGCCCGCAGAACCTCGAGATACATCACGTCCAACCCCTCACTTGGCCGGCCTCGGTAGCGTAGGGGCTAGAGTGCTAGTTCGAATCCGGCCGCGGGCATGGATGTTTAAGTGTTGTTGTCATTGTGGATGTCGTGTCCGTCCTGTGGTGTCTATACTTAGGAATTGAAAAACACTGGAAGAAATATAACACATCGAGCTGGCTGAATGGCTCAGTTGCCGAAAGCCATTAAAAAAAAAAAAAAAAAAAAAAACCCCTCACTTAAAGCTGTGAGAATGTGCATTCAGTTACCCCCACACTAAGACTTCATTTTAACTGAAATCTGTTAATGTTAAAGCGAAGATACGTGTTATTAGAAACAAATAATCTGTCAGGTGCCATTTACTCTCCCGCGCTCAGTATTCCGTATACAGATTGTGTACTAAATTAAATTAACTGTAAAAGAGAACTTGTAAGATACTTTTAGAAGATTTAATAACAGTTTAAATACAGTTATTATTAGTTTTAGTCAACCTTACATGTACAGTTGAAAAATTTATAACGTGTCTTCAAAATTTTTTGAAAATTTTCTATAAAAATATTGCTACCACCCACTTATTATCCTAACCATGAAACTCCATCGAGTGACACATTTATTTTTCCCCAAAAGAAATTATTTTTTGAAGCATAAATTTTGATAAACTTACTCATTTAGTTATTTTGCGAAAACTTTAAGCTCCAAAAATATCAATGTAGTTTTCCTGTTTTAGGAGGCTGTATATGACTGGAAATATTGAAAGAGCGTTCGGAATAGTAGTCTCAGAAATAAAAGGTGGAGTTAGATTTTTGATCAATAGGTTGTTCATATTGTGGAACAAATAAAAAATACGAACATTTTCAAAGTTAGTTGGTTGCTAGCTGCCAGTTGATAACTATGAAGATTATTTAAAGGAAATCTTTTGTTCAGCCCCCTACTAAACTCCTTATGATTTCTAACGAAATTCCAACATACCATTGTACTTCTTTTAAATGGTATCAATTCTATGAGCGTAACACAACTGTCGTAAATCTGTAGTTCTTAGTACGAACTGTGACGTCTGAAGTGTTTAAGGAAGTTATCGATAGTCTCTTAATACGGAATTAAAATTAGAAACAAAACGGCGTTTATTAGACTATAAAATTTATTTTCTAAATGGCTCCACTTTCGTAACCATTGCTGGCAAAAACTGCAAATGTTATTGATATTTTTAAAGCTGTAATTACGAGGATTGAAAACCATATCGACATTCAGTGATGTCGTTCCGTTTGAGTAGCCTACAAATACTAAAAGAGTCAACTCTACATGTTGGTCACAGTATTTCCGGTGACCTTGTACTCTGCACTTCAGTTCCAGACTCAATACTTCTGCACTTTACAATTCACAACTCTGCAGAATCCCTAACAGCCACAGTATTAAACGTTAAGAATCGTTTTCGGCAGATTTCTTACTGCAAGAGCATATCTTATGTAATACTTAGCTTCTAAAATGTCGGTTAGGAATACTTTCCAACAGTTTGTCCTAAATAAATGACTAAGGAAATATTCACCGGAACATACAATTGCAATTAAATTAAATTCAGATTTATAAATTTTTATCTTTGTGGAAAAGTCCAAACTATTCTAATGTTTGGTCACTGGAAAAATGTTTGTTCCCAGGTTTACAGCAGTCCTTCTCATTACATCGTTATAAACCGACGATTGAAACAGAAAATCAGGTTTATCCTCTTTGAGAAATGCCGGAATAAAGACCCCCATCCTAACTTTAGGTACTGCAGTTATTTGGAATAGTGATTTTTGAAACTCTCCTTCTTCCTCGAAAATTACGGGACTAGTCAAATGTGTAATCACTTAGGGAGTGATAATAAGACACATTGAAAAAAACTAAAACAGATGGTCGTAAATGTAGTCTTTCTGACATCTAAAAGCAGTTTTTAAAATTTTAAACACTTTCCATAATTGTTTAAGCAAGTTGCGACGGTTAAAGCGCAATGCCTATTGACAAATCGTACCAGAATCACGCCCGAATGCGATACCATAACGCCAGCATATTGACAGTAAAATGCGATTGTTCAGTTATCTTTATTGACAATGAAACCTACTTGGGTTCTGTAGAACATCGGCTTGGTAGGCACACTTTTCGGTCGGTAAACGAAAACAGATAACTCGATTTATCTTCTGTAAAGCTAAGAGCTGAACAACTGAAATGGTCTTTTAAAATTCAATTAATAATTTATAGTTACTATCTTAACCAAAGTTTCCTAGTGTGCTGTAGTAACTACTAATCTAACTCAGCAAACTGCTCC